>ML790875.1:1009460-1058194 GCA_009831015.1 Picea engelmannii | reverse complement strand
GGGTAAGAAAAATACTCTCTCTTGTATTTCAGAAAAGAAGTTTTCTCAGAAATTAACTCTTGGAGATGATTATCAATATCCCATCAAGGGAATAGGAGAATCAAACTACAAGCTAGATTCAGAAAACTCAATAACAATGAAGGACATACTCTATGTACCAAGCCTAAATAAGAAATTACTCTCCATATCATCTTTAGACAAGAAAGGCTATAGATTTGCCTTCATAGATGGGGAAGTTCTTATGTGGGCTAAGGGAGAAACCTTAAATGAAGCAATCGTCATCGGAAGTGAAGAAAATGGCTTATATAAGTTGAAGGGTCAACCAGAAACTACCATGGCCCATGCCATCGAAAAATCATGCGAACTTTGGCATAGAAGATTGGCCCACATCAACTATAAGGCTCTACCATACATATGCAACATTGTCACAGGTTTACCAGACCTCAAGGTTGATCAGGAAGGCATATGCAATGGATGTGCGTAAGGGAAGAACATTAAGAACCCTTTTCCAAAGAGGGACAACAAAGCAGAAGGAGCATTGGAACTCATCCATTCAGACGTGTGTGGCCTAATGCTATCATCCTCCATTAGTGGGTATGTATACTATGTATCATTTATTGATGAATACTCTCGTAAGACCTGGATATATTTCTTAAAATCTAAAGATGAAGTATTCAGTAAATTCAAGGAATTCAAAGCCTTGATAGAGAATCTTTCTGAAAGAAAGATTAAGATACTCAGGTCAGATAATGGAGGAGAATATACCTCAAAGGAGTTAGTAAACTTCTGCAGAGATGTTGGGATCAAGAGGGAACTCACTACTCCCTATAATCCTCAACAAAATGGTGTAGTTGAAAGGAAGAACAGAAAAATTATGGAAGCTGTGAAGACCATGATTCACGATCAAGATCTTCTTATGTGCTTATGGGAAGAACCAACAATGGCAGTTGTTTATGTGCAGAATAGATTATCCGATAGTGCACTTGGGTTCAATATCCCAGAAGAAATGTTCACCGGAAAGAAGCCAGAGGTAAGCCATCTCAAAATATTTGGCTGTCCAGTATTTATTCATATACCGAAAGAGAAAAGAAACAAGTTGGAACCCTCTGGAAAGAAGTGAATATTTGTGGGATACTGTGAGGTATCCAAGGCCTTCAGAATCTACATACCTGGTCACCACCATATTAAGATCAGCAGGGATGTGACCTTTGATGAATAAGCAACACTTAAGAAATCGAGAAGATGCTAGCTTGAAGAAGTATATGAAGAGGAACCTGTAAATCCCAGGACTACCGAATCCGTGAGGGAAGTTCCCAGAGCTATAGAACCTGTAAGGGAAGTCATAACTTCCCCTGATGAGGAGACTTCTGAAGATCATGATATAATAGAAGTTCAAGAACCTCCTAAAATGACCTTCTCCCATAAAAGAAATCCTACTTGGGCAAAAGAGCTTATTCAATATGGAAAGAAGTATGGTGTTCCAGAAGGAACCACGAGACATGTGAAAAGACCAAAGCCATTCTCCATTTACACGGATTTGATGTGCAATCTACTTGATGAAGAACCTACATGCTTTGAAGAGGCCATTTGAAATAAGGAATGGGCAGATGCCATGACAGAGGAATACCAATCCATAATAAAGAATGATGTATGGGAAATAGTTCCTAGACCAAAAAGTAAGGATGTGGTATCATCAAAATGGCTCTTCAAAATAAACATGTTGCTGATGGAAGTATTGAGAAATATAAAGAAAGTTTTTTTGCTCGTGGCTTTTCCCAGAAGGAAGGTATTGACTATGAAGAGACATTCACTCCTGTGGCCAGATACACTTCGATCAAAACCATTATAGCTCTTGTTGCCAAGATGAAATGGAAGCTACACAAGATGGACGTGAAGACATCTTTCCTGAATGGTGTTATTGAAGAGGAAATGTATATAGAGAAACCCCAAGGATTTTAGGTTGAAGACAGGAAGTCTCATGTCTGCCGATTGAAGAAAGCCTTATACGGATTGAAGCAAGCTCCCAGAGCTTGGTATGGCCGTATAGACAGTTTCTTGACGAACTTAGGCTTTACCAAAAGTAAAGTAGACTCAAATATCTACTTCAAAATTATGGATAATGAACCAGTAATATTACTACTGTATGTGGATGACTTATTCTTAACTAGAGAAGAAAATCTCATCACTGAATGTAAACAGAGACTTTCCGTAGAATTTGAAATGAAAGACCTTGGTCTAATGCATTACTTCTTAGGCCCTGAGGTATGGCAGAGTCTAGAAAGAATCTTCCTTAACCAAAGGAAGTACATGGTCAAAATCTTAAAGAGATTCGACATGCTAGAATGCAAGTCCATGAATACTCCCATGGAAGCAAAGCTGAAGCTGTTGGTCGATACTTCGTCAGATTTGATAGATGCCACACTGTATAGATAGATTATTGGATCGCTGATGTACCTGATGAACACCAGACCATACATCTATTTTGTAGTGAACACCTTGAGTCAGTTTCTAATAGAGCCCAGACATGTTCACCTAGTGGCTGCAAAACATGTGATGAGGTACCCTAAAGGTACAATGGATTATGGTCTCAGCTATGATGGAGATCATGACTTCACATTGAGTGGATATACTAATGCAGATTGGGCAGGAAGCGTTGCAGATAGAAAAAGAACTTTCGGATGCTGTTTCAGTTTGGGATCAGCCATGATCTCATGGTAGAGTAGGAAGCAATCTAGTATTTCTCTCAGCACAGCAGAAGTAGAGTACATTGCTGCATGTTCCGCTAGCTGCGAAGCTATATGGCTTCGAAAGTTGTTGACAAGCATATTTGACTTGGAGATGAGAGCAACCACGATTCTATATGACAACCAGAGCTGCATAAAGATGACAGAGAATCCTATATTCCATGACAGGTCAAAGCACATAGAGATCCACTATCATTTCATCCATGACATGGTACAGAGAGGAGCCTTGAAGCTCCAGTACATTAGCATGGATGAACAGGTTGTTGACGTGTTGACTAAGCCTCTATCTCGTGTAAAGTTTGAACACTTTCAATATAAGCTTGGTATAGTCCGAAAGGACCCTCCCTGAAAGGGGGAGTATATATATTTTCCTTGCTTCTGACCTCGCTGTTAGACGTAAAGCAAGATGAGTCATTACTTCTGACCTCACTGTTAGATGTAAAGCATGATGCTATGTGTTCCTTGCTTCTGACCTCGCTGTTAGACATAAAGTAAGATGAGTCATTGCTTCTGACCTCTCTGTTAGACATAAAGCATGATGCTGTGTGTTCCTTGCTTCTGACCTCGCTGTTATATGTAAAGCATGACACTGTGGATTCCTGGCTTCTGACCTCATTGTTAGACGTAAAGCAAGATGATTCCTCGCTTCTGACCTAGTTGTTAGACATAAAGAGAGATGATGATGTGTTCCTTACTTCTGACCTAGTTGTTAGATGTAAAGCAAGATGATTCCTTGCTTCTGACCTCATTGTTAGACGTAAAGGAAGATGAGTCATGCTTCAAACCTCACTGTTAGACGTAAAGCATGACATTGTGATTCCTTGCTTCTAACCTAGTTGTTAGACGCAAAGCGAGATGATGATATTCCTTGCTTCTAACCTAGTTATTAGACGTAAATCAAGATGTGACTAACATTGAGCTACCGGCTTAACAACTGTGACATTGAGCCAGTGTAGTACTGCCAACCTAGTGCTGTGATGAGGTATCATTTTTTACTGATACATAATTGATGCAGATGATGATAGCATTCCTTCGAGAATGATGATGCTACTGATGAAGAAAACTTTTGATGACTTGTAAATATGCTAGCCAATGTTTCAAGATGATATTGACGATACTGTCCTCCTAATGCCACTGATGATGCATACCTCTCTCACCTAATGCTGATGAAGAATACCCTTATTGTTAAGGGGGAGTGTTGAAATAATGTAACTGTGAAGAGCATTCTTATTCTTATTGTTATTTTATTATTAGGATTAATCCCCATTGTGGATTAATCTTGTCAGTAATTGTATTAGGACCAAATCCCCTTTTGCGGATTGGTCATCGAACAATTGTAATAGGCAGAATAAGAAGTCAGCCCCAACAGTTATTATTGAAGACCCAAAATTAATTAAAGGTGGGTTTACCCACCCAGAGTGAGAGGTCGGCCCTGCCAGTGAAACCCTTTCACACATGCCAGTCTTGTATATATAGGAGGCTAGCGCCTTACCTTAATCACACAACTCACTTGCTCATTATCTTATGAGGCAAGCTGCAATTACCAGTTAGAGAGAGGAGAAGAAGAGTGGCGCATCTCTTGGGAAGGACTATCTGTATTCGTTTGAGTTATCTCTTGAACATTGTATAAGCTATTTATGATAAGGAAGTTTTTGCTGGGTTTTCTTCTGCTAGAGGGTTTCCCAGGATAAATGTCGTGTCTCTTGTGAGTGTGTATTTCTCAGTGATCTTGTTCTTATGATGCTCTTATATATTGAAATGCAAAGAAATATAATAATGGCATAAACATTAACATCAACTTCATAGGGTCCCAACCATCTAGTAGATAATTTACCTTTAAAATTCTTGAACCTGCTATCATATAGTAAGGCCCAATCACCTGATTGAAAAGACTTCTTCTTGATGTACTTATCACTCCCTTTAGTCCTTTGTTCTTGTATAAGGGTAGTCCTTTGAAAGCATCTTATCCAATCTCATCAAGCTCATTCAACTATAATATACTCTATTTTTGAGCTTCATCCAAATCCATCCCTAACTGCATGGCAGTCTTGAAGGTTTTCACTTGAAATTCTATGGGAAGCAACACCTGCTTCCCATATACCAATTCATAAGGTGTATGGCCTGTGGTGTTTCTCCAAGCTATCCTATAGGCCCATAAGGCCTTAGGAAACTTATCAACCCAGTCTTTGTGATGTAGCTGAACAATATTGGTAAGAATAGCTTCTATCACCTTGTTAGTTGATTCCACCTTCCCATTTGCTTGAGGGTGATAAGATGGAGATTTTCTATGTTTGATTTTATACTGTTCAGTAAGAGCTTTGAACAAATTGGAGGTGTAAGGTAGCTAGAGAGGTAGTGGGGGGGCCCAGAGGGCCCATAGTGATAATAGTGGAGGTCATTCAATGTAAGGTGGACTAGGTCCACTATATTATTAAATAGGACCCACTATGGTAGTTAGATATAATAAATGGGTAATTAGATATAATAAATGTAAGAGGACTTTTTAGAAGGTTCTACTTCTAGAAGATTCCTCCTCTAGAATGTTCTTAGGTGATGGTAGCACTATATAAAGGGGTTCAAACAATGTAATGAGACATGAAGAGAATTAGTGTATTTGGAGCAGTAGCTCAATAGGAGGATGCCCCCTTGAAGAGACAAGTGAACATGAGAGGATCCCTTCCATAATATGATCCATTGTATGGTGTTGCCCTACCTCAAGGGTTTGATATAATAAAGTTGTGTTTTTCTATATTGTTCTTCTATATCAGTTGTAGTGCTTATGTATTCATATATCTTTGGATCTATTGTGATATTTTTTATTCAGGTATTTGGTTCTTAACAAGTGGTATCATAGCACTTTCCTTGGGCAGACATTGTGGGCAAATAATTTTTATTTTTGCATATTTTTTTTTTCGGAGAAGAAAAAAGAGGGACGAGACATTCTCAAAGTTTTCGGTACATTTATGTTCAATATTTGTAGAAAAAGTTTGTATATCTGAGTTCCTCTCAGAAAAACACCCAATTTGAAAAAAAAAATCGTCTGAAACAGAGTCCGGGAAGTCAAGATATTGAAGTTTTAAAATCTGCAAATTTTCAAGATTTTTTCTGCGGACGACGGAGATAAATTTTTTATTTCTATAGCATTTGGAGGCAAAATTTGCCTAAATAAATTACATCTATGATTTCCTCTCACAATTTCACCCAATTTCAAAAAAAAAAAAAGCCAAAACGGAGTCCGGGAAGTGAAGTTATGAGCATTTTAACTTCAACAGTTTTTTAGTGTTTTTCCAGAAAAAGATGCGATTTTCTGCCGAAACTTATTGGGTCTATTTTTTTGGTTTTTTCATGATGGCTGTAGGAATGAAGAGTTCATAGGGTGCTTAGATGGATATTTCTTCTCAAAACCTGAAAGAAATTCTTGAATCATTCAAATCCCAATTGTTTCACACATTGGATGACAGATTGGATGCATTTGTACATGGTCTCACAAACAACCTCATAGACAGCCTCACAGACGGTCTCAATGATAGTTTTCATAGTATTCAAGATTCATTGAATAACATGCAGAAGAAATTTCTTATGGAGGGCCTCAGGGATGAATATAATCAAGAAATATATGCTTGGTATGATTTTGAGGCCGATTGTGATTATTGGTATATGGATAGTTGTCATTTATGGGATGACAACCACTTCCATATTTTATTTGATGACTTTACTCCACCTTCTGTAGAGAACATCAATGTCCCACATCAGAAGCTAGTTACCAGCATTCAGTTTGCATATTTTACAATGGTATTGTTTCTTCCATATTCATCTTTGATCCTCTCCCACTATGTGGATGAATCTTTTTATTTGGATCCACATGATAGGTGTCAGTCTTTGGAGAATCATTTGGAGTTGGTTATTGGATTCCAAAATCTTCCATGGGGAGTTCACATGAGAATTTGGACATGGGACCTGAGCTTACAATGGTGGTTGGACTACTTCAACATGGTGGCTTTCCTTTCTACATGGAACCTTGGTTCTTCAATCTTCTTCAGCATTATGGTCCACAATTATCCGTGGGACCCTGGTATATGGATGTACATCAAGCGTTGATGACAATGCTTTCATAAGGGGGATGGAATGTAAGGTAGCTAGAGAGGTAGTGGGGGGGCCCAGAGGGCCCAGAGTGATAATAGTGGAGGTCATTCAATGTAAGGTGGACTAGGTCCACTATATTATTAAATAAGACCCACTATGGTAGTTAGATATAATAAATGGGTAATTAGATATAATAAATGTAAGAAGACTTCTTAGAAGGTTCTACTTCTAGAAGATTCCTCCTCTAGAATGTTCTTAGGTGATGGTAGCACTATATAAAGGGGTTCAAGCAATGTAATGAGACATGAAGAGAATTAGTGTATTTGGAGCAGTAGCTCAATAGGAGGTTGCCCCCTCAAAGAGGCAAGTGAACAGGAGAGGATCCCTTCCATAATAGGATCCATTGTATGGTGTTTCCCTACCTCAAGGGTTTGATATAATAAAGTTGTGCTTTTCTATATTGTTCTTCTATATCAGTTATGGTGCTTTTGTATTCAGATATCTTTGGATCTATCATGATATTTTGTATTCAGGTACTTGGTTCTTAACAGGAGGTGAATTGGGTTCCTTGGTTAGTTACTATTTATCGAGGCACACCAAAGAGAGTAAAGATTTATTCAAAAAGAAAATCTACAACATATTGTCCATTAGCAGAATATAAAGCTTTAACTTCCACCCATTTGGTCACATAATTTGTGCAGACCAAGATGTACTTATTCCTTTGAGACTTAGGGTTAATGGGTCCTACAAAATTCAAAGCCAATTTCTTAAAAGGTTCAGTTACTACATGGGCTTGGAGGGTCATCTCATCAATTGTAGTAGGTTTTCCCATCCTTTGACAATCATCATAGCTGGCCACATGCTTCTTTGCATCCTTGAAAATAGTTGGCCAATAGTAGTTGGAATGTAAGATCTTGTATTATGTTCTTTTATCAGAAAAATTGACCCCACATGGACCATCATGACAAGATTTGAATATGTCATGCATCTCATCCTTCTGGACACACCTTTTGATCACCAAATCAGGCCCAGTTGGGTATAAGAAATCAACATGCCACATGTAATTGACACTTAGCTGGATAATTATCTATTTTTCTCGGGAGGACAAATTATGAGGTAGCTTTCTTGTTACAAGATAGTTGGCTACATTTGCATACCAAGGAATGTTAGTAGAAATAGAAAATAGATTATCATCTGGAAAATTGTCATCTACTAGTGTATTATCACTTGTATGAATGAGTCTAGACCAGAAATCAACAACTAAATTATCTCTTCTGGGCCTATCAATAATGGTGATATTGAATTCTTGTAGTAATAAAAACCATCTAGTCACTCTAGCATTTGTAATAGGTTTGTTCAGAAAAAATTTGACGGTTGAATGGTCTATATGCACAAAAACTTCATACCCTGTTATGTAGTGTCTGAACTTATTAATGACATGTACTACTAATAAGAATTATTTTTCAGTAATAGTGTAATTTACTTCAGTAGGTGAAATATTTTTGCTGACAAAGTATATGGCATATGGGATTTGTGTTATACAAATGAGCGGGGGGAGGGGGGTGGATCAATTGTTATTGTGCTTAAAAAATTATGCCCATTTTAAACTCATTACAGAACACTTAATTATGCTCACAATAATTCATGGAAGTAAGAAATAGAGTAATCAACATCAATCACACACATGAATTATATATAGACAAATATTCCTGAGGAAATCCATAAAGGGAGAAAACCTCTTCTTCTTAATATGATAATTAGTCTTTATATTCTGTACATTATCATTCTTATGAGCACCCACTCTTTGTGAGGCTACCACCTCTTTTTTACAAGATGCAACTTGCTAAGAGCACCGACTCTCTGGTTTCTCTAGCACCCACTAGAAGGAAGCAACAACTCCCTGAGTGTTCTAGCACCAACTCGATGGAAGCACCAACTTCTAGTGACATAGGAACTAGCTTGTGTAATAGAGAACAATCGTTCTCCCTTGCACCACCCTGTCACCCTGGTTTCTCTTGCTGCCACCAGATGGAAGATACAACTCCCCATGTTCAATAACCCACTTGAAACTCTGAGGACAATAATCCTCCCTACCACCCTTAGATATAAATATATGTTACTAAAATTCATTATAGTGATATAGTATTAATCAATGGCTTACCAGTTTCATCACTGTTTTGCCACACTGATCTGATCTACCTACATCAGTGTCTTCCTTCTAGCATCTTCTTATGCTTTCTGTTATTCTGCTTTGTCTCTGCTTGCGCACCTTGGATTTTTCTTCCTCTCTTAGATCATGCTTCACTGTTCTATCTCTTTCTATTCATGCTGTATTCTCCATTACATCCAATTCAACTTGTTTTTCACAGAAACAACAACCTCTCTTTGTCACAATATTATCCTTTTATTCATGATCTCATCCACCATTACACTCCCATATCCAATGCTCAAGTTGACCATCTCAGAAGACTCATTTCAGGAATCTCAGAACACTCATTTTGGGAATCTCAGAATAGTCATTTCGGGAAACTCAGAACACTCAAGAGCCATGATTCCAAAACTCAGGAACAAATGATTCAACCGCTCAGGAACGATGATTCAATTAGTGTAACTGAATCCTAACCGATCAATAAATCACAAGATGAAACAATAACCCTTCGATCAGATTTGGTTTGATCAGTGCTATCAGATTCATGGATGATTTTAGGGGCTAAATTTCACTCATGGGCTAATTTTCCATGGTTTTTCCAAAAACAAGATTCGCTATTTTAAAAATGATTCGCCCAAATTCTATAGGATAAAATTATTTTACCTTAAAAATTGCCAAAATTTTATAAAAACTATATAAAATCCTTATAAATTTGAATATTTTTACAAAAATATCACCAAATATTTCTAGTTGGAATATGAAGGATTAGTAAGATTCGCCAATGTTTCTACATTTTAAAATAATTTTCCATCCTTAAAATCATCCCTGGTCGGATTATATCTTATTTAAATATCTTATATCACATGACCAATGGTGGTGACCAGATGCTAGGCTTAATGAGTGCTTATCAATTCAACGGTCATGATTCAATCTTCTGAAATGAACGACTGTCATAACTTCGAAATTTTACCCTTCAAAACTTTTGGGTTTGAAACCTTTGAAAACTTTTGAATCTGATTTCCCAAAGAGATTGGATGGCTTACGTTTATTTCATGGAAACAAATCAATTGTCATATTTGATTCTTACAAGGATTAATATGATAGCCAAGACTTAATCAACCGTTGATATGGATGGCCACCTTTTACTCTGGGTCTTCCACTGTATCTTGATCAATGGTTGAGAGTGCACCCGAGATCATATTGACGGTCAAGATCTCCTTTAGGTCTCCAAAATTCAGAGATTTCAACTTACACTATCCTTCCACTGATGTAGATCGAACGATCAAAATACACTCGAAGTGATCTTTCAGATCAAATGAATTGTATCCTTGCTGATGTGTTCTACTGACATGGTCTACCACATATGTCCTTTGTTGATGTGGTCTGCCATATATGTCCTTTGTTGATGTGGTCCGCCACATGTCCTTTGCCGACGTGGTCTCCCACATGTCCTTGCGGATGCAGTTTTCTGATGTAGATATCCCTGATATAACAGTCATCGTATGTTCTCCAGATCCGATGGTCCTTATTTATTTCAGATTTTCGGCTCTCCAGGCTTCAGGTTTTTCAAATCTCAAATTTTCCAGAGCGTAACCTCATCACCTCTTTATATCTGAAGTGAATGATGTTCGTCGATCATGTTCTTAGATCGATGGCTCGATCTCTCTACGGTGCAGATTTTCTAGCTTATCCTATCCTTCCACTTGAATTGATCCGATGACTGACGGGTATTCACATAAGTAAGATCTCATATATTTTAACTTGCTTATCCTATCCTTCCACTCGAAATGATCCGATGACTGATAGGAATTTGGGTTTGATTCGATGGCTGACGGGTATTCGGATAATCCAACTCTCAACCCTTTTAGCTTATCCTGTCCTTCCACTAAAATGTGATCCAACGGTCATGAAGACACTTGAAGCAGATCAACGATCAAGGATGATTACAAAACCATAATTTGTGAGTGATTTAAATCGTCACCAAAAATCCACAATTTGAAGCTGTGCGCCATTGGTGAGTCAATCACAATCGTCGATCTTCAAGGCTATAAGATCTTATGGTCCTGAGTAATTGAAGGATTGGAAATAATATGATATTTAATTCTCCTTTCGTTCTCTACAATCTATCCCTACCGTTGATCTGGCGATTGCACATCCGATGGTCACAACTCAATCCGACTTAATCTGATCGCTTGTTGGATCAACCAAAGTCATCGATATCTAAGTCTACAAGATCTGACGATCTAGACCAATTGCGGGATTGGAACTAGTGAGCCATTTAATTCTCCTTATGATCTCCACAATCTATCCCTACCGTTGATCTGGCGATTATGCATTTGGCGGTCACGAATTGATATGACTTAAATTGATCGTTTGTTAGATCAACCACATTCTTCGATATTCGAGTCTATGAGATCTGACAATCTAGATCGATTGCAGGATTAGAACTAGCGAGACATTTAATTCTCCTTTATCTCCTCACAATTCATCCCTGCTGTTGATATGGCTTGCAGATCCAATGGTCATGATCCTCAAACGATCGTAAGCCCATAGTCACTCATATGACCGACATCTGTAAAATGAGATGATCAACATGGTCAATATCTTGATCGGATGGTTGTTGAGGCTTGTCACCTTGAGCTTACACTTTTCCTTCCGAGCTTTGATCTCTACATACTGTTCGCTCCTCCTTTGAGCTTATGTTTTTCCTATTTTCCATCGTCGTTGTTGTTATTTCCATCAATGACAAGCACACTCTTTCTGTAAAATATGCCAACAATCTCCCCCTTTGGCATTGATGGAAACCTTGAAAGGCTACACTATTCTGCTTAGACCTCCAACTATAGCTTCCAGACCATACCTTTTCTCCCCCTTTGACATCAATGTTAAAGAAAACATGTTCCACATGAGCTGTTGTAGTACTTTTCAGAAGTATCGGATATTCAACCAACACATACTCCCCCTTACAGGATGGACTCTCTTAGGTGAGAAGAGGGATGACACCCAGCTTCTGACGGAGATATTCAAATGGTCTCTTGGCTAGGGGTTTAGTAAAGATGTCTGCAATTTTTTCTGTGGTTGGAATGTAATGAACCTGAACAATTTGATTGGTGACCTGATCTCTGAGAAAATGGTATTTTATGGGGATGTGCTTCATCTTGGAGTGGAATACAGGATTCTTTGACACGCTAATTGATTCGGATTTTATGAGCAGAATGAAATGAATACAGATTATTAACAGATGCTTAACACAAAATAACAGAGATACAGTAAAACTGGTTTTCTATTCAATAACGAAATAAGCTGAAAACTGTAAAATGTAGTGGAACCAAGCTTGATAGAATCGTAGCAGATTATCTCTCAGAAGAGATGTGATGGCTGTGCTCATTCACCAGAAGAAGATTACAATGAGGCTATCCAAGCCTTTTCACAATAAACAGAAGTTTCAAAAACCCTTAACATAAAAAAACCTAACCCTAGGAGATGAAGCGCCAAAAGTCATGTGGGCCCTCATTTGGGTAAGTCAATACATCAACTTCCCGGGGTCGTAACTTTTGCATACGATCTCCGTTTTAGGTGTATGATAGCCCATTGGAAATATCTATCCGAGGACTACAACAGTTGCACAAAATTTCATGATGAAATTTTGCAACCACAACATACCCCAAAAAACGTCGTTTAGGGCCTCAAAACGACTCTAGAAGTTCAAGACTCGAAAACTCCTAAAAATAGTAAATTATCAAAATTGCTAGAAAGTTGTTTTGAGCCAGCTAGAAAAGGTGGGTGGCCACCGATATCCACCTGGATCACTAATTGCACTAGTATTATCACAATGAATTGGGATTGATGCAGTATACTTTACCTCCAAGTCTGCAAGTGTCTTAATCATCCGCAGTACTTGGGTATGGCAAGTGGCAGTTGCTATGTATTCAGCTTCAGTAGTTGATAAGCAAATAGAACCTTGCTTCTTGCTCAACCATGCTACAATAAAATCTCCTAAGAAGAATGCACCTCCACTCCTGATTTTCCTTTCATCCATGCAGTTAGCCCAATCAACATATGAATAGACTGATAATTGAAAATTCTCATTCCTAGGATACCATAGGCCATAGTTCATTGTTTCTTTCAAATATCTGAATATTCTTTTGATAGCTAGGAAATGACTCTGTTTGGGTGCAAACTGATACCTTCCTACCATTCCAACAACATGCATTATGTCTAGACGAGATGCTATGATGTACAACAGGTTTCCTATCATAGACCTATATGAACTTTTATCAACATTAGGTGAGTCATCATCCTTTCTTAACTTGCATCCAGTGACCATAGGTGTGCTCACAGGTTTAGAATCTTCCATTTGAAACCTTTTCAATATTTCTCTTAGATATTTTTCCTGAGAAAGAAATATTCCTTCAGACCTCTGAGTAATTTGTAGACCAATAAAAAATGACAATTCCCCTATCATAGACCTTTCAAATTCAGATTGCATGGTAGAAACAAACCATTGTACCAATGAAGCATTATTACTTCTGAAGATGATGTCATCCACATAGACCAACATAATGAGAAAATCATTACCCTCTGTTTTGATATATAGATAGTTGTCATTTTTTCCTCTCTTGAGCCCTTTGTCTTGAAGATACTTATCTAGTCTATGATACCAAGAACGAGAAGCTTGTTTCAACCCATATAAGGATTTCTTCAGCTTGCAGACAAAGTCATGATTATTTTTCAGTGAAAATCCTTCAGGTTGTTCCATAAATACTTCTTCTTCTAGATATCCATTAAGAAATTCTGACTTAACATCCATCTGATATACTTTAAAGTTATTATGACATGCATAGACAATAAACATTCTGTTGACTTCCAATATTTCCACTGGTACAAAGGTTTCATCAAAATGTTGTCCTTCGGTATTTGCATAGCCCTTACAGACCAATATTTCTTTGTTCCTAACAACTTTTCCCTGCTCATTCAATTTATTCTTAAAGATCCATTTGGAACCTATGACATTTTTACCTTCAGTTCTAGGAACCATCTCCCAAGTATTGTTTTTCTCAATCTAGTCAAGTTCTTCATTCATGGATTTAACCCAATGGTCATATTCTCTAGATGCATTAAAGTATTTAGGTTCAAGCAAATACATAAGGGCAATCTGAGATTGTTCTGAGACATTATTCAACTACTTTCTTGTCCGAACTCCTTGGTTTATATGACCAACTATCTGATGTTCATGATGATTCTTCTTAATAACTTTAGATGGTGTCTTTGTCATGATCTCCTGGTTTGAATCCTGTAGAGTATTTGTATCTAACTCAGATTCTTCTCCTTATGATTCTTGGACCTGTTCATATTCAAATTCAGTTGTGTCCTCTGTAGCAGACTCAATATTACTCACCTCTCTTACTGAGACTCTTTCATCAACCTTTAAATCAATGAAATCAACTAATTTATGCAATATTTTATTAAAGCATCTATATCCTTTACTGTTGGTAGCATATCCTAAGAAGATGCCTTCATCATCCATCTCATCATGCTTGCCAAGGTTTTCATTATTATTCTTTATGTAGCACTTACTCCTAAAGACTTTGAAGTGTTTGATTGAAGCAGGTCTTCCATACCATAGTTCATAAGGTGTCTTGTCACTGTGTGGTCTGAGGTGGGATTTGTTAAGAATATGGACCGTTGTCTGTATTGCTTCTACCCAGTGGGTTTGACCAATGTTCTTCTCATTCATCATTGACCTGGCCCTTTGCTAAACTATTCTGTTTTTCCTCTCAACTACTCCATTTTGTTGTGGAGTTCCTGGGATTGTGGATTGTGTATTCTCTCTTGATCCCATTTTTATCACATAATTCCTTGAAATCACTTGACATAAATTCTCCTCCTCTATTTGATCTTACTGCCTTTATCCTATTGCCTGTTTGATTCTCAGTTAAAGCCTTAAATATTTGAAATTTCTCAAATGCTTCATCTTTTTCTTTGATAAAAGCAACCCAAGTGAGTTTGGAGTAATCATCAATGATTAGCATGAAGTATTTTTCCTTCCCCATGCCTTCCTATCTTGATGGTCCACATAAGTCCATATGAACTAATTGGAGTGGTTTCTCTATTGAAGTAGAGATCTTGGATTTAAATTGAGTCCTAGTTAGCTTTCCTACTTGGCAGGGTTTACACACATAATCTTGTGGCGTTGTTATTCTTGGAAGATCTTTAACTGCCTCAAGATTTTTGAGCTTTATTAAGTGGTCAGAGTTTAGATGTCCAATTCTCCTATGCCATAACCAAATTTCATAATGTTTGCTTATATGACACTCTTCTCTATCTTATTTCAACACATATACATTATTATCTATCCTTATGCCTTTAGCCACCACTTGTCCTGAGTTTACAGACTTTATCTTGCAATCTTTGGAAGTGAACGCCACTTCACATCCTCTGTCACACATTTGACTTACACTGGGAAAATTATGTTTCAGCCCATCTACAAGAAGAACATCCTGGGATTTTCCTTTACCATTACTCAAACTCACCATCCCTTTACCAGGGGTCTTTTTGTTTTTGAGATGAAAGTACTAACCAACATTTTCACTATCTTTCTTTTTCCATGTGTTGGCATTTCTAGCTAAGGGTTTTATCCTTGGATTTTCTTTGTAATCCTTCAGATGACAGTTTTTAGCTTTGTGGACGAAGTTATGAAAGTTATAGCATTTGATCTCATTGCTCAATAGGTCAAAGTGATTTGTGCAACTTTGTCTACTAATTGGCTGTTTGTTTCTATGTTGCAAAGATTGTTTATTTCTTGAACTCCTCAGCTTCATGTCTCTAAACTTAATTTGACAATTTGCAATCTTATGACCAAAATTAGAGCAGTAAACACAGTAACCATGGAAGAAATTTTGGTACCTGAAGGATGGCCTTCTTCTTGGAATTTGTTGCTCCATCTTTTGATATATTTGTTCTTCATCAGGGATCATCTTGTCTTTATTAGCTTCTGGTGGCAGAGTACTCGCATGGTCTTGATTTTCTGCTGACTTGGAACTTGATCATCTTTACTGACTCTTTCCTTTCTAGTTGTTTGTTGCTTGAACCACTTACATAACCTAAACTAGTATTCAACAAAGGAGATCTTTGTTTTCTCAGAATGTCATTTAGTTTTGCTGAGGCTTTAATTCTTTGAATATTTTGGAGATACAAGGCTTTAAACTTCTCCATCTCTTTTCTGGTTTTTACTACCTTGTCTTCCAAGGCTTCACATATTGCCTTCTTCTCTGATAATTGTTGTTTCAAAATTTCCTCTATTTTCTTTGCCTCTTCTAATTCCACTTTTAGCAGGGCAAAGTATTCATCAGGTTTTTTACTGTCTTTCTTGAACTGTATCAACAATTGTTTTTTCTTTCTCTTCTTAAGTCTGAGTCTGTCAATCTCTTCCAATGCACTAATCAACTCTCCTTCCAAGTCAACCACAAATTATTCATTATTAACATCACTTCCTCTGTTTTTATTATCATAATACTCTTTGGCCATAAGCATAAGTCATTAACCTTATCTTCACAAGAAGAATCACTCCCTGTGTCTCCTGAAGAGTCATCATTGTTTACACATAAACTTTTCTTTTTACCAAATCTCTTGAATTTGTACTTCTCTTCACCTTCAAAGTTTTGGTCCTTCTTCTTGTGGGGACACTTAGATCCAAAGTGACCTATCTTTCCACAGTTAAAACATTTGAAGGGAAAATTTCCTTAGTACTTTCCTAATCCTTTCTTTAGTTTTATCACAAATGTTTCTTCAATTTCATTAGGTTCAGAATCCTCATTCTCATCTACTTTAAATGATGCTTCTCTAGAGGTGGGTTTATATTTACCTATCCTCATTTCATATGCAGTCAAAGTTCCTAGAAGTTGATCAAAAGGCATAGTTTTTAGATCATTAAGTTCTTCTATAGCAGAGACCTTTGGGTTGAACCTATCTAGCAGAGATCTCAATTTTTTCTGAACTAAAGAGGCATCCTCAATTTTTTCACCAAGTGTTTTCATTGCATTTACTAGTTCTTCAACTCTCAGAAAGTACTTCCCAATAGTTTCATCATAATTCATCTTTAGTTGTTCAAACTGTAGTTTGTAGGTTTGAAGCTTGGCATCCTTTACCTTCTCATTACCTTCATAACTGCTAATGAGTTTGTCACACATTTCTTTGGCAGATTCTAAGGGAATAACTTTTACAAATTCTTCTTCTGCAAGCCCACTCAGAATAGAATTCATAGCCTTAGCATTGAAGATGAATTCTAGCTTGTCATCCTTAGAAGCTAGTACAACTGGCTTTACATAACCAGTCTCTACCACATCCCAGACATCTGCACCTAAAGCCATTATGTAGGTTCTCATCCTAACTTTCCATAAGGAAATGTTTGTTCCATTGAACAGGGGGGCCTTATTGGTTGAAGTTCATTGATGGATAGTCATGTTTAAGCTCTAGGATATACCCTTAGATAAAAGGAACCCACTCTGATACCAATTATTAAACAACTCAAAGGGGGGGGGGGCGTGAATTAGTTGTTACCATGATTAAACAATTATGCCCATTTTAAACTCATTACAGAAAACGTAATGATGATCACAATAATTTAGGGAAGTAAGCAATAGAGTATTCAACATTAATCACACACATGAAGTATACAGAGATAGATATTCCTGAGGAGACCTCTTCTTCTTAATATGGTAATTAGTCTTTATATTCTGTACATTCTCATTATTATGAGAACCCACTCTTTGTGAGGCTACCACCTCTATTTTACAAGCTACAACTTGCTGAGAGCACTAACTCTCTGGTTTCTCTAGAACCCACTAGAAAGAAGCAACAACTCCTTGAGTGTTCCAAAACCAACTGGATGGAAGCAACAACTTCCAGTCACACAGGCACCAACCTATGTAACAAAGAACAATAATTCTCCCTTGAACCACCCTGCCACCTTGATTTCTCTGGCTGCCACCAGATGGAAGCTACAAATCCCTGTGTTCAAGCACCCACTTGAAACTCTGAGGAAATTAGTCCTCCCTAGCACCTCCCTAGCACCCTTAGATATAAATATTTGTTACTAAAATTCATTACAGTGATATAGTATTAATCAATGGCTTAACGGTCTCATCACTGTTCTGCTACACTTCTTTTCTCTACATGCATCAATGTCTTCCTTATGACATCTTCTTATGCTTTCTTTTCTTATTCTTTTCCTCTGCTTGCGCACCTCGGATTTTTCTTCCTCTCTCATATCATGCTTCACTTTTCTATCTCTTTATGTTCATGCTTTATTCTCCATTACATGCAGTTCAACTTGTTTTTCACAAAAAACAACAACCTCTCTCTGTCACGACATTATACTTTTATTCATGCTCTCATCCACAGTTACACTCCCATATCCAACGCTCAATTCGGCCATCTCAAAACACTCATTTCAGGAATCTCAGAAAACTCATTTTAGGAATCTTAGAACACTCATTTCGGGAAACTTAGAACACTCAAGAGCCACAATTCCAACACTCATGAACGAATGATTCAACTGCTCAGGAATGATGATTTAGTTAGTGTAACTGAATCCTTACTGATCAAGAAATCACAAGATGAAATAGTAACCCTTCGATCAGATTTGATTTGATTAGCGTCATCGGATTTTATCTTATTTAAATATCTTATATCAGATGACCAATGGTGGTGACCAGACTCTAGGATTAATGAGCCCTTGAGCACTTATCAATTCAATGGTCACGATTCAATCTCTTGAAATGTACGACTGTCGTAACTTCGACATTTTTCCCTTCATAACTTTTGGGTTTGAAACCTTTCAAAGCTTCTAAATCAGATTTCCCGAAGAGATCAGATGATTTACATTTATTTCGCGAAAACAGATCAATCATCATATTTGATTCTTACAAGGCTTAATCTGATGGCCAAGACTTAATAAAGCATTGAGATGGATGGCCACCTTTTAATCCAGGTCTTCGACTATTATACTTACACTATCCTTCCACTGTATCTTGATCAATGGTTGAGAGTGTACCGACATCAAATCGATGGTCGAGTTCTCCTTTGGTTCTCCAGACTTTGGATATTTCAATTTATGCTATCCTTCCATTGGAGTAGATCGATGGATGAGAATACGCCCGAAGTGATCTTTCAGATAAGACGACTCATGTCCTTGCTGACATGGTCTACCACATATGTCCTTTGCTGATGTGGTCTACCATTTATGTCCTTTACTGATGTGGTCCGCCACATGTCCTTTGTCAACGTGGTCTACCACATATCCTTGCGGACAAGGTTTGCTGACATAATCTACTGATGTAGATCTCCCTGATCTAATGGTCATTGTATGTTCTCCAAATCCAATGGTCCTTATTCATTTCATATTTTCAACTATCCGGGCTTCGAGTTTCTCAAATCTCAAATTTTCTAGAGCGTAACCTCCTCACCTCTTTATATCTGAAGTGAATGATGTTTGTCGATCATGTTCTTAGATCGATGGCTCGATCTATTTGCGATGCATCTTTTCTATCTTATCCTGTCCTTCCGCTTGAATTGATCTGACGACTAATGGGTATTCGCATAAGTGAGATCTCAGATATTTTACCTTGCTTATCCTATCCTTCCACTCGAAATGATCTGACGACTGATGGGAATTCGGGTTTGATCCGATGGCTGAACGATATTCAGATAATCAAACTCTCAACCCTTTTATCCTATCCTATCCTTCCACTAAAATGTGATCCAACGGTCATGAAGACACTCAAAGAAGATCAACGATCAAGGATGATTGCAGAACAATAACTTGCGAGTGATTTAAATCATCACAAAAACTCCACAATTTGAAGTTGTGTGCTGTTGGTGAGTCAACCACAATCATCGATCTTCGAGGCCATAAGATATTATAGTCCTGAGTAATTGTGGGATTGGAAATAGCAGGATCTTTAATTCTCCTTTCGTTCTCCGCAATCTATCCATGACGTTGATCTGGAAATTGTGCATTCGATGGTCACAACTCAATCCGACTTAATTTGATCTCTTGTTGGATCAACCACAATCCTCGATATCCGAGTCTATAATATCTGACGATCTAGACCAATTGTGGGATTGGAACTAGCGATTCGTTTAATTCTCTTTCTGATCTCCACAATCTATCCCTGTCGTTGATTTGGCGATTGCACATCCAACGGTCATGACTTGATATGAATTAAACTGATCGTTTGTTGGATAAACCACATTAGTCGATATTCAATTCTATGATATCTGATGATCTAGATCGATTGCGGGATTAGAAATAACGAGTTGTTTAATTCTCATTTTTCTCCCCACAATTCATCCTTGCCATTGATCTGGCTTGCAGATGCTATGGTCACGATCCTCCAATGATCCTTAAGACCACAATCACTCATATGAGCGATGTCCGTAAAATGAGATGATCAACATGGTTGATTTCTTGATCAGAGGGTTGTTGAGGCTTCTCACCCTGAGCTTACGCTTTTCCTTATGAGCTTTGATCTCTGTGTACTGTTCGCTCCTCCTCTGAGCTTATGCTTTTCTTATTTGTCATCGTCACTTCTGTTCTTGCCATCAATGAAAAACACACTCTTCCTGTAAAATATGCCAACAATATGGCCTTCCCTTTGTCCTAAAACAACCCCCAAATCTATATCTGAGGCATCCACACATATATGAAAAGGAAGAGACCAGTTCAGTCCTCTTAAAACAAAGGCACTTGAAAGATTTGTTTTTAAAATTTGAAAAGAAATTTGACATTGTTCATTCCAACAAAATTAAGTCTCTTTTGCTAACGGTTTGAATAGTGGAGAAGCTAGGTTTGTAAAATTTTGAATGAACCTCCTATAGTAACCAACATGCCCTAAAAAGATTTTGACTTCTTTCTGTGAGTTAGGGATTTTGATTTGAGAAATGATGTCAATCTTGGCAGGGTCTATCCTTATTCCAGTATCGGAGATGTGATGACCTAAAACAATTCCTTCAGTGAGCATCATTCTAGATTTTTCATGACTGAGGGAAAGGTTAGTTTCTTTATACTTAATCATTACTTTCTCCAAATTGTCCAATTCTTCCTGGAAATCATCCCCATATACTGTGAAGTCATTCATGTAGACTTCTACATAGTCATGGGCCAAATCAAAGAAAATGGCCAAGAAAACCCTTTGAAAGGTAGCAGGGGAATTACACAAACCAAAAGGAAGAACCCTATAAGAATAGGTACCCCATGGGAAAGTAAATGTGGTCTTGTCCTGATCTTCTGGTGAAATTTGGATCTGATTGTAACCACTAAACCCATCCAAGAAAGAAAAATACCTCTTCCCAGACAAAGTGTCCAAGACTTGGTCTATGAAAGGAAAAGGAAAGCAATCCATGTAGGTAGCCTTGTTTAGTTCTCGAAAGTCCACAAAAATTCTCCATTTACCATTTTTCTTAGGGACAATAACTAATGGGGATACCCACTTGCTATTCGATATATGGTAAATAAAATTGGCATGCAAGAGTTTTTGGAGTTCTTCTTTCACTATGTCTTTTAAGGCTAGATTCATTCTTCTTTGGGGTTTCCTAACCGGTCTAATTTTGTCATTAGTGTAAATATGATGCTTACAAGTGTCTGGGTGAATCCCTTTCATGTTTGAGTAATTCCATACAAAAGCACCAGATTGTCCTTGAATCATTTGAATCAGTTTTTGATGTTGGTCTGTTTCTAAACTAGCATTCATATACAAGGGATTTCTAGGGATAATTTCAACATCCTGGACAACTGATTCTTTCCTTTCATATACTTGTGAAATGGTGGCTACTGTAGATATGGATGGGTGCCATATTTCCTGGAATTTGAAGCTGAAGATATGTGTATATTCAGGAAAATATTGGGGGTATTCATTGCATTTTGCATCAGCCAAGAATAGGCTTAAAATTTTTTCTTCAATTTTCTCTTGAACTCCTTTTACTTGTTTGAGTGTTAACAAGGGATGAGTACAATCCTCCTCCCCATAGGGATTCCCCAACCAGAGAGGAACTTCAGTGGTTGGTTGGGCAAGAGGAAAGAGAATAAGTTTTTGACTTTGGCTTCCATTGGAGATTGTCATCTCTCCAGACCGACAACTGATAAACACATCAGCAATGGCCAACCAAGGTCATCCAAGCACCATTGGGTGTCCTGGTTTGGAGGATTTAGGATGAATCACTAAGAAATCCACAAGATACTCCTAAGAGGCCAAGGTGACTGTTACATAATCTACACTTCCTACTGGGCTGACAACTGATTTGTCTCCTAACTCTAGAAAAGTCTGTGTTGGTCTTAGGTGATTCAGTTGCATCATTTTCATGGTGTCAACTGGAATAACATTTATTGCTACTACTAGGTCAATAAGTGTGTTTGGCAAAGAAACACCATTAATCTCTATGGTCACCACTGGATTTCCTGGATCATTATATTTGAATGGAATTTCTGATAATTGTCCAACCATTTGTATAATAGAAGGCTACTTCCTCTTCCTCCCTAGATTTTTAATGAAAAGATCCATTACAATCTTAGCATAAATAGGTATGTCCTTGATAGCCCGAATTAGGGGAATCATTAAACATATGTTTCTAAGTTTAGTCTCTAAATTATGCCCTAGAGATACCTCAGATTTTTTCACAAGTAACCTTTCTGGATAAGGAGGAGGATTAGTTTTCTGAGGTATTTCTATTGGGTGAGAAGTGTGAGGAGGAATTTCCTATTGTATAGGGGTGTTTCTTTCTTCATCTGATTAGTTATCCATTTGTTCTTCTCCTTGAGATGCTTGATTATCCATTTGTTCTTCTTCTTGAACTGCTTGATTATCTACTTGTTATTCTTCTTGAATAACCACAATCGGATTTGGTTTATTCAAAACCCTCCCCGATCTTAATTCAATTCCATTATTTGAAGCAGGAGTTATCACATAAGTGGGGAAGGTTTTTACTTCAAGATTTTGTACAGGCTATGTAGTTCTATTATTTGGATTAGGAATTGGTTGTGCAAGAATAGGAGTTGGAAGAGGAGGGTTTGGGATAGGTGTAACTTGTATTTGTTATTGCACATTTGGGTTCATAGGAAATGAAAGTTGTTTCTACAGCCGGGGAGGTGGAGGAAGAGCAGTGGGATTAAATCTCAATAGCAACTGAGAGATATTGGAAGGGTATTGTGGGTAGGTGGGAAAGGTTGTTGACTGAAAGGTAACATTCCCATATGCAGGCCCCCTCCATCCTTATTTCCAAGGATGGATTTGTGCTTGCTGGGGTGACCATTGAGGGTAAGACATTGGAGGCACTCATTTCTATCATGAATATTGTGTGGTAGGATCTACAAACATATTGGGATTTGGTTGTTTCCATGCCCTCTTGGGGGGATATGATGTTTCTTGAGGTTCTCTGATGCAGGAGCATCACTCCCAAGCCAATCATGCACCAGCCAGCCAACCCACTCAGCGCATGCATCCAATGAGGAGGAGAGATGTAGCCCTCTCATATTCAAAATTTGAATTTGAATCAAGCACATTTAATGTTTGTAAGGCTGTTAGAGCCAAAAGGTTGTGCCTATATGCAGGCTTTAGATGTAGATAGCCTTTAATAGTTGTAAGGATGATATCTAGCTTTGATCTGGACTAGACAACCATTAAATTGTAAATTCAATGTAATTGAATAGGGTAGGTGATATGGAGGGAAGAGCTCAAAGAGCCCCCTCATGTAAAAGATCTTGGATCTTATTTTAAAGAAAAAAAGTAGTTAGGAGAGCTTTGTGTGAGAGTCTGTGAGAGTAGCACAGATAGAGAAGAGAGAAGGAGACGAGACTCTGTCAAAGTCTGAGCTCAAGAACACCTTGTAAAGGAGGCATCTCATATTAATATAAAGAGCATATTTCCTACATGAGTTTCTATGTGTATTTATGTGTTTATGAATGCTTTTATGTGTTCTTTATATGTTGTGAATGTGTGCTGGTGTGCATTTGCAGGGACAGATAGCTTCTGCTATCTGTTGAGTTGTTTGATTTCAGGTTTGGGGTTCTTTGTGGTCTCATGCCAAGAGGGTGTGACATAATGTTGCGGGTTCTGAGAGCCAGTGCATAGAGTGCACTTCCAATTCTAAGGAATTTGGACAAGGACATGCCAGGAGGGTGCACCAGCTGAAGTATTAAACTCAAGGAAAGATCTCAAGGTTGTTGAACACCTTGGAGATAGGATTGTGCAGAGGAAAGGAACAAAAGAAGACAGAATCTCTGAGGAGTTCTGTAGAGCTTTGCCAGGAGGGCATTGAGCAGATGCACGGGTTGCGTTGAGGAGAAGAAATATGGTTCGAGTTTAGGAGGAGATAAAATCACTGAGGATTCTATAGAGCTCTTCCAAGAGGGCATTGAGCATAGGCACAGAGTGCAGAGGATAAATCCATTGTGGGTTCAAGGAGAAATCAGAATCATTGAGGATTCTGGAAGCTCTGCCAGGAGGGAATTGAGTAGGTGCTAGAGTGCACAACAGAACTCTGGTTTGAGTTCATTAAGGGAAATAGAATCACTGTGGGATTTTGTGAGGAGAAAATATGCCAGAAGGGCATTGAGTGGATGTGAAGATAGAGCAAAGGAAAGAAATCTTTTGAGTTTTGGGATAGAGAAGAGTCCAGGAGAAGACCTTCACAGGGTTGCTGAACACCCTGTAGACTTAGCAAGGAGTTTCTTGAGCAAGAGACTGCCAAGAGGGCATCAGATTCTCCATCTGAGGGAGAAGGAAAAAGGGTGACATCCCTTATAGGTCTGAGCAGTAGACAAGCTTAGGACAGATAACACCTTCATGCATGCAAAGACTCTGCAAGGAGTGTAGGAGCCAAGAATCCTTCATGGATTCAGAGCAAGAAAAGTCCAGGAGGGACAGAGACCTGCAAGGAGTGCAGAGGTCGAGGAAACCTTTCAAGGTTTCAGAATAAACAAGCTCAGGAGGGACATCGTCCTTGGTGCACATGCGAGACCCAAATTCATAGGGTTCGCACAGGAGACAAAGGCTGAGGTTTTTTGGGAGCAAGAAATTCTTCCAAGGATCCGGGAGAAACAAAATCTCACAAGAGGGAGCACAACTACCGTCGGATTAGACCGAAGAGGAGATCTGGACCGTTGCAGGTTTATGTCCAGGTAGCGGTAGAAACAGAGCGCACAGGGGAAGAAGATCTAAGCTGTCAGATCTTGCACAGATCATCGACCATCGTCAGATCTGGGAGAAGGTGTGCGTGAGTTAAGCTCGTACATGATCTGAGCAGAGGCTCATCAAAATCAAGAAACGACAAAGGCATTCAGGATTTTGGAGATTCGGGATTCAACATTTTGGGAATCCCAATGACAAGAGATCGGGTCACTTCACAGTGAAAGTCCCGAAATAGCGAGAGGATCGTGACTTTCCATTTTGGAGGAGAGGTGGAAAAGATTTGGGTCATATCATGGATTTGGGTATCGTGAGCTAGGAGGCGGAGGTCTTTGCTCTACAAAGTTCGGAGTCACAAGATCACGATGCAATCTGAACCATTGATCAAGGAGGAAGGAGAGCTATGAGATCTGGCATCTTGATACATCACGTATTGGAGGTTCGGGGTTTGGAGGAACTTCCTTTCGACTGTAGAAGTCTTGAAGTGCCGAGGGCCGAGGGCTCGGGTGAACATACGTCATGTCCATCAGGTGGGGACCGTGTGGTTTACAGGTGGACACTCGTTTCCTGGGAAGGAGTCAACATCCTATTAACTTATCGCACTTCGTGGATTCGCGAAAGAGGAGAAGGAAGGTTCAATCCTTCAACTCGCAAAGATGCGAAGTTGCGAGAGGTGCTAGTTGTTAGCCCTAGCTAGTGATCACTGGTAGAAGCACTATCGAGAAGGGGCTATACCTGTATCATCATCTTGGGTATCGGGAGGTTGGAAAATAAGAATCGAGGGTCTTCGACTCACGAACTTGCGAATTGCGAGTTATGAAAGGCACTTGTGCCAAGGCCAGTTGCGGTCGCGTGAGGGTGAAGCTCACGCCTAGTGCTTATTCACACAGGTGGAGTTTTTGAAGGACCTATGGATTCATTGAAGGTTCCATAGGGAATCAAAGGAGCCACTTTGGCTCAAGGAGATTTGAACGATCTTGCACGGACCTCGACCCGAGGGTTCAGGGGTCTGCATCATTCTCCCCCTCCCTTGAAAACGGATTTTAGTCTAGGTAAATAAGGGAACTCATTGGTAGGGTGATCTTCTATACAGAGGCCACAAATATTGATAACATTAATAGGACATTCCTTTTCAGGATGCCTTTTCCTACAGCGAGGACAAAAAATTGCCAAAGTAGCATTTTCTTCTTGTTGTTTTCTTTTAATTTTAATGGTATCAAGTTGGGAGATGATGGTGTTTAGGATGTATCTTTTGAAGTTTTCTAGTAGATTCCCCAATTCTATCCTAGTAACACCTCCTGGTGTGGGTTTAATAATTCTTTTTATAGGATCCCCTACACTTTTTCCTGTTTTTTCTTGGCTATGGGAGTACCTTCTACAATATTCTATAATGTTTGCAAATAGTTTCCGATACACATCTCCAGAACTCATGAGGTTTAGTACCTCAATAAATTCATACCTTAAACCTTTTAATAATATGTCCCTAAATGTGGTTGTGTCTAAGGAAAAATATTTTGTCTTTTGGTAGTTGTATAGGATTCTTTCTAGGTAATCTTCTAAAATTTATTCCTCAGACTGCTGCATCTTAAATATGTCATTCATAGCATCCCTAGGTCTACAGTAATCTTGATATTTCTAGAGTAAATTCTCCTTCATTCCATCCCAAGATGAAATAGTGTGTTCTCCTATGCTCATAAACCACCTTAATGTTGAATCTTTTAGTGTGGCTTGAAAGATTTTTAGTTTTTGTGCATTATTAGTGTAATTATAACTCCTACATAGTATATCAAACTCAAACAAAAATGAATTAGGATCATTTTTGACATACCATGGAAGTGAGTTAGTGAGGATAGTGGGATATTTTTCATAGCAACATCTCTGACAATGTCTAATATTGGGAATCCAAATGTCTCTGTTTTTTTGTTTGCATTTCCCTCTTCATATGCCATGTCTCCAAATAACAGGTTGTAGGGTGTTGGTGATGTCTCCCCACTAAGTGATGGTTCAACCACTAGGTTGTTTGGTATATCCAATTGTTCCAATACCTTGTGTGTTTCCCCAATGGCAGATGCATGTTATTCTATCACTACCTCTGTCTCTTTTCCAGCTCCTCCTTCTGATGGGGTCACCAATGCTTCCCTTTTTTGTTTTTGTATTATTCAGATTTAGTGCCTTTGGATTTTGTTTCAATTGCTTCCTTTGAAATTTCTCCTATGATAATTGTTCTTGCACAATTTTCAGCTGAATTAGTGTGGGAGAGGGGGAGGGGGGGTTTGTTGTTGTTTTTTTTTTCTATTTTTTCTAAAATTTTGGAAGTAATAAATCTACCTTTACTATTCCTACATCTACTCATAAAAAGAAGAAACTTTAGTACTAATGAAACAAAAAATTTTAACTTCCAAAGGTAAGAGGACAACCTAACTTTAGAGCAACCCCACCAAAGTGGATGTGTAGGTTCTTATCTTTCATCTTACCATCTTCTCTCCACCCTCAAGTTGTCCTTAAATTCAATCCAAGATCATCAAACCAATCAACCTCAAAATGCTACCTATTATCGTTTACAATTCCCTGACAACGACGCACAAATGTTGGTGTATATATATGCTTAGTATATTGCACTCATTTATATGTCAATCCGGGATTCATAATCAAAAGAGTTTTTACACCATATGTGCCGAAAATAGGTAACCTATCTATGTCTATTGTATATAGCTCAATCAAGAAATAATTAATAACATAACACTCTGTTTTGGAATATCTGAATACTTCACACAACTTCAAACTTAGAAGATAAAATTTACAGTAAATCTCTCAAACAAACACTCAATTGAAAAAGGTTCTTTATTAGATAACAAGTCTGTTCATTATAGGCTCATGAAATGAAGATATGAACCGAGACCTTACTTCTTGTAGAAATTGAAATAGCAATTAACAATTCTCTTTATTTATTCTTAGAAAGAAACTAATCATAACCTTATCAATTCCAATCAAACCTTCTTTAATACAAGAAATAGTCAATATGATTGAGAGAATTCATTACATGGAGCATGAAGGTGAGAGATGAAGTCTTATGGTTCCTGTACCTACTAATAAAAATACAATCATAAATTCAAAACAATAACAATTGCTTATTTTAACAATCCCAAACACCTATCCAACTCTTGTTAACTAAATATCAATCTGCAGAAATGAAAATGGAATTATCTACTCTCCTCAATGTAACCATTCATTCACACTGATTCAAAATCAAATAAATCTGTATTATACCTAAGAAATTTTATGCACTTAGAATTATCTGTAACACACAACTATTAAGTTTTCACACTCACACAATTGACTTACAACACATAAAGACATGTACAGGGAGGCTTACCTTGGTTGGGGCGGTGGGCCCTTGTCAAACTAACAAGGTACCTCTAAAGAAATTACAGACTAAAACACTTTACTCATACTCATGAATTACAAAAGATAGCATTTGCATTCCTTCAATTGATCGAGTGAATCAGAAGTTCAATATTTCATTTCCCATCATAACAATGTCTGTCATTCTCTACTTGCTTCTTACTACCTATCATCTATACAACATCCATTTTAATAAGGTTAGCCGTTATAACCAAGGTCCAAGGATCATTACCAAATGTTTTCAAAATATTACAATTGGTGATTCATATCGTATCTCAAGGGATGGACTTCATCCTCATGAAACAAAGTGCATGAGTGATGAAGTCTATCGTGATCTCCAAACTATCTAAGGATACTTCTATCCAACTAATTTTCTTGAAATCACCACCATCATACTCATTCAACACATTAATCCTGTAGACATGGGTTTAGTATCGGACTAGCATAGTCATAAACCTAGGTACCAGATTAGTGCAACAATATTACCAGAATAGTCACAGATTTGGTATTGGCTTAGCACATAATATTGAATTAGGTGAAGTACTAGATCAAGTGGAGTATTGGATCAGGCAGAGTACCAGATCAAGCGAAGTACCAGATCAGTGGGTTGTTGCAGTACCAGACCAACGATATTACCAGATGAAGTGATTCCTTGTCATGAGGCTGCTTAATAATAGTCAAAGTGATTAGGAGCATAATAATCAACCATTTAATTCCAATTTAATAAAAAAAATCAAACAAATCATGTTTTAACATAGGTTACCTCTTTATGCACATGGACAAGGTCACAAGGTAGGTTTGTGGAGGAAATATACAACATATGCACAAGTGAGAGGTAAAATTGACCCAGATAGAGGATAATATAGGAGAATAGAGGTGTCAAAATGGAGACTCAACAAGCATCAACATTCACTGTTCCTCCATTGTATCAAAACTGCTTGTTGTTTCAATAATTAAATTTCCCAGAATTCCTTAATTTATAACTGTCTGTGCAATCATAACTTATAAAAGATTTTTCCATTCAAAAATACTATTTAATAAAATGATGATCCCTTCTTCTTTTAAAAAATAAATAAATAATCAAAACATGCACATCAATATGCTCAACATATATCCTTGATAATCCATAATGCACCATGATAACAATCAACATCCACTATTTACCAATCAACAATCGGGCCCAATTAAAAAAATACACAGGTCTTTTTTCAAACATGAACATACTTCAAAGCATGCTCGATTATACACAGGTCTTCATCATATCATTCGAAAAATTCTTGAAAATAAACAATAGTCAACCCAACATAAACCCCGAGCCTTATCTCTGTGGGTATAACTTCCTTTTTTAACAATTGATATTCTGTGCGTTGTTCCAATATAACCAATCATATATGAGAGGACACAACTCCATTGACACAAAGACATCATTTTAAAACTTGCTAGAACCCTAATCGATCTTAGTAAAGATCACATAGGTGTCTTCTTATGCAATCACCACCACTCTGAATTAAACACAATGAGAGAAACCATAATGAAATAGGAAGACATTCCTCAACTGTATGCAACCTCTTGTTTCATTCTTATTCAAACAATTTAATCATATAAGGACATGACAAATACTCAAGGAGAGAGCATATGTTTTAAAGACCTCCATAAATATTTAATGGATAACGAATTCTTGAAAACCCCAGAAGGTGACCCAAGAGAGAAAAGACAATTAGAGTCCAAATTAGGTTTTGTCAAGATCAAATGCAGGGAGGCAACAAGAGGTTGTTCATATTTTAAACAAAAACACAGAGAGATGACAATCTTCTGAGACTTATATCAACCATAGGAAAAAAAACATTTCGAACAAGACACAACAATGAGCCATACCATACTTATTTATCACTCCAAGTCTCGGCAAGGGAACCAATAGTTAACAGCCATGGAGAGAAAAGACAGTAAAATAACCCAATGCACGTAGGTGAGTCTAACACTTGCAGAGAAGATAGGAGGGTTAACTTAATAGTGGTGGGTATTTAAACACAACGACACAATGTATATTTCCAATCACCTAGGAGGTTAATGAATTTTGACAACCATTGACAGTGGGCACACATACTTCATTATAGTGGGAATGATAGGGGTGGTGTATGGAACCCTTCGCATATGGTATTCATTAAAAACACATGCATGTATTAATATTTGAGTGACCAATAAAGACTGGATATTTTGTATACTTCAATGAAAAGACAGTAAGAATGGGCCACCAACCACGACTCAGGTTTGAATAAAAGAACATAACAACTGTTGGAAATTTCTTTGTGACTAGGTAAGGGTTACCACAAGGACTGAGAGGAAAAAAGTTAACTGACAGTGATACACAAAACAAAAACCCTCAATCATCAACCAAGAGACGTATTGCACCATTGTTCCTTATTATTCCACAGAAACTCATCATAAAAGTAAACTAACCAAGAAAAAAATCAACACACAACTTAATAATACCCATTCCTTTTCTTTCAATTCCCAACATTTTATAGTCATCATAGAGAGCCATAACACCACATTCACACATAGTCAAAAGTCTCAAGAACACACAAAATCCAAGCATCACTGAGCCATCATTTGGTTCATACAAAACATAATACATCATGGATGGAGAGAAAAGAATCATACATGTGGGAAAAATGCTTAAATGGTGAGTTGGTCGAGCTTTCTCTTCCAAAACTTGAAAATGCATAGCTTCCCAACCAACAAAGTGAAATTGCAAAAATGGAACAATGCTAGGGTGATGGCCGATAGGGAAAGTATGGAGTGATGTGCAATAAATGCACGTCTCTTCCATCACATGGCCCCATTCAATTCTATGTACGAGACAACCCAATAAGCATTACATTCACCAATAATCAAGCCATATGATCAATGTGTATTCAATGGCAAACCATCGTGAGATTTGAGATGATATACATTGCATAGTGCACCACCCAATATAGTTTACACAATAACCCTTGCCATAAATCCATACCATAATCATATTAACAATTCTATATGCGCCGCCATTCAAATTTAATGAAATTCACATAGTCCATTAACCAAACAAATAACATAATAGTTAGGAATACCACTAGTACCCATTAAATATTTCATTCAAAACTTGAATATAGTATTTTATTATAGCTCAAATACATAATTTCTTTCCTTTTGTTATAATTTAGGACCTTTTCATAGTTTTTTTTTTATCATGCTACCATTAAAGTATCCCTTGCATATATGTGGCCAGGTAATCAATCATAAGAATTAGTAACAAGGTTATAACATAGCAACTGTAAATAACATGCTCCTCATAACCATAAAATGGTTCTGTGTCGCAAAAAGCATTCCACAATAATGCATTATCCACCTATTATCACGCCAAATGAAACTAAGACTATATTGTCAAACATGTAGGACTGTGTAGGTAGCATCAAAACAACAATAACATGTGTAATATGTTTATCCTTAATCCTCTAGTCTACAAGTGGTTCCCACCTACTAGTATTATATTATTAGCATAGTTAAATAATAGCTCTTTGGCAATACTTTGTGGGCGGAATTCATCGTTACGATTTTAATCGTCAACAATGCCTAAACTATTAAAAGAGGTTGGAGTGCCTAGGAAATGTAATACTTTGAACATTGCAAATAATAAAATACATTGCTAGCTACAATATTAACAAGGAAAAAAGTTATAGAGGGCTATGATTCCACAAGAGAAGGGGATAAAGGGGCTAAGTATTTTTATTATATTTTATTTACCCATATTGTTTTTAATTGAGAAAATGGGTTACATGAGCTTATTGGGGAAAGGCCATGTGATTCTTGATTTCATGTAATTATATGAACACCTCTTGTGGGTTGTTTGGGGGTTCACTCTTCATTTTGGCTTCTTCATTCATTGCTTCTCATTCATTATTCCTCTTTCATTCTTGGTTGGGATATGGGAACAAATTGTTGAGGAAAGAAGCCATTGTTTTGTTGGTTGTAGTAATTATTAGTGTATTCCATCCATGAATTGGTTCCTTCATTCCTGAGATGCATTGACACGTGTTAGAATTTGTTCAGAAATGCGAATCCTGAGAGTCCCAACATGGAGATTCTTGACTGGATGCATTGGAGCCCTAGAAAGAAGTGGAAAACCTGAGGGACTACATAAACATGAAGGGGATTCATTGTCTTTGGGTGGTGCAATCTGGAGAGAAGATAGCTGGTGTATTTTATATTGTTGTGTGTTGAGAAACCTGTGAGAGCTTGAGTGCTAACTATTTTGGGAAGTTGAGTGTCACTCTAGAACCCATTCTTGTGGATTCATAGCCCTAGCTTAGGGGTGACCTATTGTTGATACTTGGGACATAAAATTGTAAGGTTGGGTGCAATGTCCTTGGTCTGTAGCTAGTTGGTGATTGGTTTCATTTAACATAAGTTCTATCTATCATGGTTTCCCTTGCTTGTATATTTATTTTCATTGTCTATTAATTATTATCTATGAGATATGTATTTATAATGTGCCTTCTTGCTGGTTATTGTTGTGCATGGCATGTTTAAAACCTGGAAATAAGTGGAAAACCTGAGGGACTACATAAAAGTGAATGGGATTCATTGTCTTTGGGTGGTGCAATCTGGAGAGAAGACAGCTGGTGTATTTTGGATTATTGTGTGTTGAGAAACCTATGAGATCTTGAGTTCTAACTATTTTGGGAAGTTGAGTGTCGCTCTAGAACCCATCCTTGTGGATTTAGAGCCCTATATTAGGGGTGACCTACTATTGATACTTGGAACATCGACTTCTAAGGTTGGGTGGAATGTCCTTGGTCTGTAGCCAGTTGGTGATTCGTTTCATTTAAGATAAGTTCTCTCTGTCATGGTTTCCCTTGCTTGTATATTAATTTGCATTGTGTATTAATTATTATCTATGAGATATGTATTTATAATGTGCCTTCTTGTTGGTTATTGTTGTGCATGGCATGCTTAAGATTTCTTTTTAAGTCTAGAATGAAGCTTGATTATTGCATTTCTTTCATGCTTATTTATTAATTAATTGATTTAATAATTAAAAATTAGTTCTTGAGGTGTGAATTGAATCAACACAAGACATCTTGTTGGTGGATGGGTACATTACAAGACCCATTAACAACAATCAAAGCCCTGGTCGAAGAAATCATCAACATAGGTTCCAACAATCAACTAGAAATCCAACACCTTAAGAAAGAAAACAAATAAATCAGGAAAATACACAGTCAAACAATCAGGAACAATCAAGATGTAATGGCCCAACATATAGCAAGAATCCTTCAATCTAAGTATGGAAAATTCAAAGAGGTTCAACAACAACTAGAAGTGGTTACCTCACAGAAAACCACCTTAAACATAGCACTCAACAATTGGCCATCATATTTTTCTTCCACTTACATCAAATTGAAAGCAGAAAAGACAATAATTTTCAACCTAAGAACAATAAGAGTGCTTACCATCGACCTGAAATCCAAAGTGGCCATCTCGAATCACATTGCAAAAGAAAAGGAAGTCGAGGCAGAATTATCCAAGAAAGAAAGGGAGTGTCTAAATGAAGCAAGAAAATATCAAATGGAAATTGAAAAATCCATCAAATACCTCGACCAAGTTAAAGAGAAAACTCAGGAAGCTGAAACGAACTACAACCCATAGTCAATTGTAGTGTAAGAAGCCCCTCTCATAGAAAAACTAGAATTTTTGGGAAAATTTAAATGAGTTTGGATAGAGGCACACTAGTCCATAGAAGAATGACATATGTTCTCATAGTACTTGCAGTAAAACAACACCGACCATCTATCTGACAATATTTGAAGGGTTTCCATAACAACTAGTAGAACAATTAGGGGCCACATCGACATATCGATAGAATTTCTAGTTCTTCAACCCTGCAATATCTAAGTTTTGATGGAATACTGAGAGGGGGGGTGGGTGAATCAATATTAACACTTTTATTTATTTTAACCAAGTATAATTTTATGAGAAGTTCATCAATAACATTCAAAAAATCATGAAAGGTATAAATAAATAGTGAACAATAAGCAATCACACAAGTACAAAGTACACCCAAATTTTACGTGGAAACAAAATGAGGGAGAAAACCAAAGAATGATTTTCTTAAATGTCAAAATAAATAAATTCATAGGAAACATTGACTTCCTTTTCTTATAGCTACAACTGGAAGGAGGATCCAACCCCCTATTTTCTTAGGCTCGAACATGAAGGAAGCTACAACTCCCTTGGTTTTCCAGCACCAACCTGAAGGAGGCTACAACCCCCTTTCATTTCCCCATCCTACTGCCCTGAAATATAAATGAAGACAAAACTAACACTACCACTGTCAATCCTATCACTGTAAATCCCATCATTGTAAAACTGGTTACACCATTCCCATCAACCAATCATATATTATCACATAGATCTCATTCCCACTATCACTAGTGTATAACTCAAACCATGTACCTATCATCACAAATATATCTCTCTAATCATGTGCCATTCCTGTACCAAAATCCATAAACCAAGTATAATGAACTATCACATAAACCATGTATCAAACCCTCACCGTATGCAGCCTCAACTTGTACCAATATCTTCAAAAATACATCTCAACCAAACTGCCTCAAACATGTACCATATGACACAATACATGCCTCAACAAAATACCCAAGAATGTGTGCCAAGTAAAAACAACAAGCGCACCAACAATCTGCCTCATACAACATGTACAATACAACCAATAGTACCTCAAGTGAATATACTCAACCTCACATGACCATACCTCAAGCAATCACAAATATCCAACTTCAAATAACCATATAAACATACCTTTTACTTCTGTAGATGATTATTCTCTACTTGGACACTATCACACATTCTTGTAGTCTCTCCTCAACTTCTGCATCCTGATACAAACCTCATCCTTCAAATATGGCTTTGCCTTGCAGGATGAAGCCTGTTGTCTAGCGGGGCCTTATGTGATGAGCCTTAGACAACCCATGGAGGTACCTTGTGTGAAATTAGTATTCTGAACCATAGGGATCAACTAAATAAGGGTTTTTCAAAAATCCCTCACTCTTCTCTGCAATCACAAAACATTTCTGTCACTCCTCCTTCGCTTTCTTAGACTTGTGCTACCTCAAATTTGTCAATAAAATTCTTGCTAAAAACCTTTCACAATATAGATATTCAATGTGTTCAATAGGTGCTAATGGGAGTCTCTTGATATCTTATTTATACTTTCTAAGTGCCTTCCTTTAGAGGAAATATTGTAACTTTTTTACCCCTTTTCCTTCTTCTAGGGCCAACCCACATTCTTGTTGCAACTACTTTACCCATAATTATTAAACTCATAATTTATCTGTTACAACTACTTTACCTATAATTAACTTCTTATTGCAACCAATTTGACTAGCAAACTTCTTGATGACTTTCTAGGGGCTTCTAGAATAATTGAATTCTTGTTGAACTTCTAGGGGTTTCTAGATTATTCTTGAGTGCCCTCCAAATTTACAAATCCATATCTCCTCAAATGTAAGGAGTCACATGGTGTACCACCTATCACTGAAAATGACATGATGTTTACTATCCATCTATGATAGTCCTACTTGCAAGTACACTAACCTGCATGTATTTATTCCTCGATCAACTCTGGGTTCCATGACCATACCTTCGAAGCTACCGAAGTTTGATACCAAACTTTCTTGAAGGGTTGACATCAATGACAACCTACCCAATATTTCAACAATATTCCCATTTAGCATTGATGGAAACACTCTGATGCAATGTTGATGGCATGGAAACACTTATGCTCATGCTCTCCCTATGACCATCACTCCCCCTGTAATCATGCCTCTTTTCTTTCTCTCCATTCCCATGCCTCTGATTAATCTCTCCTCCTTTAACATCAATGAAAAAATGGTAACTTCCATTTGAGGCTACTCCCCCTGTCTGCAAGCTTCATATCTTTATGCTTCCCTTTTTCTCTTCATAGTGCTTCCTTGTGTAAATCCATGACATACATGAAAAGAATTAAAAAATTATTGTCTTCAAGTCTTCTATCTCTACTCTCCCCCTATCGTTCTATGCTTGATGTTGTGTAATTCATTGTGGGGTAGAAACTACTCCAAGTTTCTATCGAAGATAATCAAATTTCTCCCTCAGAAGAGGTTTGGTGAAGATATCTACAATCTTCTCTTTTTTCCTAATATACTTGACCTTGATGTTCGTCTCTGCAACTTGTTCCCATAAAAAGTGAAACTTTATCATAATGTGTTTCGTCTTGGAATGCATCACTATATTCTTTGAAATACTTATGGCACTGGTGTTATCACAAAATATTAGAATGGGCTCATCATATTCAACATGTATATCCTTCAAAGTTTGTTACATCCATAGAACCTGAGTACAACATGATGCTGCTGCAATATACTTTGCTTATTTCTTAACCATGATACCATGAACTCACCCAAGTAGAAGGATGCTCCACTTGTACTTATTCTATCATCAATACAACCTACCCAATCTGCATATGTGTAGAAAACAAGAGATAGTTCATTCCCTTTTGGATACCATAATGTAAACTCTTCTATACCTTTGAGATACATGAATATCCTCTTCATTGCCATAATACGTGATTCCTTTGGTGTTGCTTGAAACCTTAAATCCTGTCCAAATTATTGCATCACATCCGGTCTAGAAGCTATCACTAGAGTAAGTTGCCAATAATCGATCTGTACTATCTTTGGTCCACATTCTTAAAATCATCATCCTTACTTAACTTGCAACTGGTCTACATAGGAGAGTATCGACTGGTTTGCAATCTTCCATTAAAAACTTCTTTAGCATTTCTATGATATACTTGGTCTGAGAGATGAAAATACCTTTGTTTCTCTCGCATATCTGGAGCCCCAAAAATAAAGAAAACTCTCCAATTAATGACATCTTGAACTCACTATTCATGTTTTTGGAAAATTTCTGACTCATCTTGTCATCATCACTTCCAAAACTAATATCATAAACATAAAGTTCAATTATCAGGATATTTTCTTGATTTACCTTTATGTAGATATTTTTATGTACATTTCCTTTCCTAAACCCTTGCTATTGTAAGTATTTGTCTAGTCTTGAATACCATTCTTTGGGGGATTTTTTGAGACCATATAGTTCCTTCTTCAACCTGCAAACATAATTTTCCTTTTATGATAATATAGACCGTTCATGATGTTCTATGTAGACTTCTTCTTCTAACTAACCATTTATAAAGGTTGACTTTACATCCCGCTAATAGACCTTGATTCTATTCGAACATGCATAGGATAAGATCAATTTGATTGCTTCCATCCTCGAAACTGGGTAAAAGGTATCTTCAAAATATATACCCTCAACTTGAGTGTATCCTTTTCATACTATTCTTTCCTTGTTCTTGGTAACTTGTCCATCCTCATTTAGTTTGTTCTTGAAGACCCACTTTGTACCAATCACATTCTTATTCTTTGGTCTTGGAACAAGTTACCAACTGTCATTCTTCTCTATATGGTCCAAATATTCATTCATAGATTTGATCCAGTATTCATCCTTGTTGGCTTATTCAAAAATTCTTAGCTCAATTTTGGATAAAAATGCTAGGTGTTTTTTCTCTGGCGAACACATTGTTCTTCGAGTTTCAACTCCTAAATATTGATTCCCAATGATATATTCTAGTGGATGATTTTTCTGCATTTGTCTTCTAGGCATCTTTGAAGGTACCTAAAGATATCGCTTCTCTTGCTCTTCTTTTGATTGGTATTCTTCTTCATCTGCTTCTTCATCTAATTCTTCTTATTTCAAATCTTCTTCGTGATCCTGTTCCATTGATTCTTTTCTTCCTTATTTTTTCTTTCATCCATTTATTTCATCAATTTTCACATTGATTCTTTCCACTATTCTATTGATTCTTATATTGAAGAATTTGTATGATTTTCTTTTTCTTGAGTACCCAACTGGTATGCCTTTATCATCTCATGAGTCAAAATTTCCAATCATGCCATCTTCTCTTTTGATATAACATTTGCTTCTGAATACCTTGAAATGATTCACATTTGTTGGCCTTCCTTTCCATAGCTCATAGGGAGTTTTATCATTGTTATTTCTAAGCATTCCCATGTCCTCGATATGAACTACTGTATGTACTACCTATACCTAAAATATGTCTTTCAACTTGGAATCTTTCAACATGGTTCTGGCCATTTACTACATTGTTTTGTTCTTCCTTTCGACAACTCCATTTTTCTGAGGTGTCCTCGCTGTTGAGAACTATATTTTTATCCAATGTTCACTTCAAAATTCTATGAATTCCTTTGATGTAAATTCCCCTCTATTTTCCAATCTCAAACACTTTATTTTCAAGTTTGTCTCAGTTTCAACCAAATATTTGTATATCTTGAAGTGTTCAAATGTCTTTGACTTCTTCTTGAGAAAGAAATCTGCAATCATTCTTGTGTAGTTATCAACTAGTAGAATAAAGTACTATTCATCATTCAATCCCTTCATTCTTGTTGGTCCAACTATTGGAGTTACTTCACACACATAAGATTTCATTTTCCTAAGGTTTTTCCTTGTTTATTATTCATAATTAGTCATTATCCAGTCTCCTATATTTTAGGGGAGAATATTTGTTGGCACAGGGGCAGACCTAGGGTTCAGCTCCAAGAGCACACCAACAAGCCCTTGCTACTAGCCCTTTCAACAACACCTATGAAGAAGATGCAGTCTCACCCGAAGAAACTATGAGGGGGTTGCAGGACAGAGATGTCTACAACCAGGGGAATATGAAGTGGATCTATTACAACAACAATACATCATGCATCTATCATTCAACAAGATAGATCTATCCTTCACATATATAGATTTGGTCTAATACAATAAGTCAGGTAACAACATAACAATGATAGATATCAAAGCATCAATCACACACAACACTAAATATATGTGGTTCACCCCCTCTCTAGGGCTACGTCCACAAAACTGTGCTATATCATATTAAAGAGAGCATACAGTTCTTGTCTGTGCTCTTAGCTAGCAGATCTTCTTTCTCTTCTCTCTTTCTCTCCCCTCCATATGCACCCAGCTATAGGATTAATATTCGCACACAACAAAAGATCTTACAATACCAGAAGGCTTCCTCTCTCTCAACACTTCTCCCTTATAGTACAATAATCACTCATATCAATAATGACAATCTATATTGACACCAACCCAACCTAGTCTCTTTAGATATCTATTTATACATTACAATAGTTCACTGACATCCTTAGGCCAAAACCTAGGTGTCCAAAACCCTAGCTCCCAAAACTCTAGGTGTCTAAAACCCTAGATCAACTTGACCCGCTTTTTCCAAGCTTCACCAGCCTGTCTTTCCTTCCTTCTCACGCGATTATCCAAAGCATCCACGGTGGATTTTTCCATTTGTTGAGTTGTTCGTGATCCATATTCCTTACTGATCTATCATCCTTGATCTCCTCATCCAACTGCTTGCATTTCCTCACTACGCTCCATCTTTTATGCTCTTTTGCTCACTTCGACCCAGTGACAGTCACTGTGTCTCCTGTGAAGTTCATGTTTCACCTTTTCTTCCTTGTTATTCACTTCCTTCCATAACCCAAGGCCAACAGGCCCCCAACACTCACTCGTGACTCGTCCCAAGGCACTTTGGATCTGATCCTTCTTTTTTTGTCTACTTTGGATTACGTAGGGGAGACCTTGCTTTCTGCTTCTTACCTCCTCTCCCTCCTTGTGTAGACTGTGCTTTCTGTGTCTGGTACCCAGTTTCAAATGCACCTGGTACCTAGACCCTTTTTATCATGCTTTTACTGAGAGCTGCGAGGTAGCTGATTTTCATAGTACAACTTCAACCAACTCCCATTCACCAATCCTTCCTTCCATTCTCCCTTCAATGTTTTCAATTGCACAGCTCCTCCTTCTGTAACATAGGAAATCTCATATGGTCCAAGCCAATGTGTTCTGAACTTCCCTGGGTGTCTTATAAACTTACTATCATACACTAGTACTAAATCACCTTGCTTGAGTGCCTTCTTCTTGATGTGCCTGTCATGATATGCCTCCTCTTGTTCCTTATGAACCTGCTGGTGGAATCCTACAATGAATCTGTCTTCTTCCAGTTCAACCAACTATGCGAGCCTTTCCTGAACAACACCAATGCCATCCATACCTATAAAAGCAACAATTCTTAAGCTTGGTACCAAGTATTCCATTGGGACAATAGATTCGAGACCATAAACCAACTGGAAGGGGGTCTGCATTGTTAATTTCTTGCAAGTGGTTCGATAGCCCCATAGTACTGCAGGTACTCTTAAGTCCCAATCATCCCTATTCACAATGAAAATCTTCATTAATGTTGTCTCCAAGATCTTATTGAATTCTTCAACTTCTCCATTTTCTTGTGGATGGTAAGGTGTACTCTTATGATGGTGGACTGCAAATTCTTCAGTCAGGGCTTCAACTATCTTATTGATGAAGTGTGTACCTTGATCAGTCAAAAGGATCTTGGGGCATCCAAACCTAGTTATTATGTCATCAAATATAAAACATGAAACTATAGTTGTACTATAGTCTTTAATTGCTCTGGCTTCGACCCATCTGGTTAAGTATTCTGTCGCAGTAATGATATACCTTGCTCCTGTGCACTTTCCTAGTGGGTTTATAGGTCCCATGAAGTCAATGGCCCACTTTTCAAATTATTGTAGGGTCATCTGTGGTGCTAATGGAATTTTATCTCTTCTAGACGGTTTCCCAATTCTCTGGCATACATCGCAGGCTCTGGCATAATCTTTAGCATCTCTTTGTAAGGTGGGCCACCAAAGGCCAGCTCTCAGGACCTTCTGTGCAGTTGCTCTCCCTGCGTAGAGTCCTCCTACGATGCCTTCATGAGCATCTGCAAGGATCAATGGTTTCTCTGTCTCCATAACACATCTTCTTAATATCTCATCAGGTCCCAGTTTGTATAGATGACCAGTTATAATCAAAAATCCTGCAGCGCGCACCACTAGTTGTTTCTTCTCGGGAATTGTATACTCACTAGGTGCTATTCCTATTGATAGGAATTGGACTATATCTGTGAAGTGGTCATTAATATTTCTAATGGAGAGAAGTTGTGCATCCGACAGTGTATCCTCCAAACTGGTGGGTTCTTCACCATGTTCTAGCCTTGACAAGTGGTCAGGACCCTTGTTCATTCTTCCTGGCTTAACTATGATTTAAAAATCATATTCTTAAAACAACAGAATCCATTTGCATATTCTCCCCCCCAACATTGTCTTCTTGACCAGGTATTTAAGTGTGGAGTGATTTGTAAACATTTTGAAGTGTCCTCCCAATAAGTAGTGGCGAAATTTTTGCAATGCATACACCATGGATAATCTTTCCCTCTCGGTAGTGGTGTAATTAATTTCAGTTGTAGATAGCTTCCTACTCGAAAAGTCTAAGGGGTGGCCAATCTACCCTTCTCTCGGTTGTGCCAGTACTTCTCCCAGTGAAATAGAAGATGCATCGACATGTACGTGAAACTCTTTTCTCCAATCTGGAAAAACCAGAATGGGCGCAGTGACCATCTTCTATTTCAGCATGTCAAAGCTCTGCTGGAATTCGTCTGTCCAGTGAAACTGACAATGCTTATTCAACAACTTCTCCATTGGTGTTGTGATTTGGGCATAGCCTTTAATGAATTTATTGTAATAGCCAGTATGTCCTAGTGTAGTGCGCAGTTGTTTGACTAAAGTAGGAGGTGGAAAATCAACTATAATTGCAAGTTTAGATGGATCAACCAACAATCACTGCTTGCATACAATATGGCCTAATAACACTCCAAATGGTGAGAAGAAGATGAACTTCTTCATATTCAAAGAAATTTGACACTGCTTGCATTTATCCAAAATTATCCTTACACATTCAATATGATTTTTCAACAAACTAAACACAATCCTATCATCAAAATATGCTTCAAAAAAATTATGCAAAAATTCTTTGAACGCTTCAACCACCACCCTGGAAAATATGGCTAGGGAATTCTTCAGTCCAAATGGAATTACTGTATATTGGTAGGATCCCCATTATGTGGAAAACATGGTCTTGTGGTGGTCCTCCTTAGCAATCCAGATCTGAACCATTTGTTGGCACAGGGGCAGACCCAAGGTTCATCTCCAAGAGCACAACAACAAGCCCTAGCTACTGGCCCTTTTGGAAACACCTGCGAAGCAGATGTAGTCTCACCTGAAGCAACTATGAGGGGGTTGCAGGACAAAGATGTATACAACTAGGGGAATATCAAGTGGATCTATTACAACAACAATACATCATACATCTATCATTCAACAAGCTAGATCTATCCTTCACAGGTATAGATTTGGTCTAATACAATAAGGCAGGTAACAATATAATAGCGATGAAGATTAAAGAATCAATCACCCACAACATTAAGTATATGTGGTTCACCCCCTCTCTAGGGCTACATCCATAGAACTGTGCTAAATTATATTAAACAAAGCATACAATTCTTGTCTACGCTCTTAGCTAGAATATCTTCTTTCTCTTCTATCTTTCTCTCCCCTCCCTACGCATCCAGCTGCAGGACTGATCTTCACACACAACAGAAGATCTTACAATACCAGAAGGCTTCCTCTCTCTCATCACTTCTCCCTCATAGTACAATAATCTCTCATATCAATAATGACAATCTATCTTGACACCAACCCAACCTAGGCCCTTTAGACCTCTATTTATGCATTACAATAGTTCACCAACATCCTTAGGCCGAAACCTAGGTGTCCAAAACCCTAGCTACCAAAACCCTAGGTCAACTTGACCTGCTTTTTCTGGGCTTCACCAGCCTGTATTTCCTTCCTTCTCACACGGTGCTCCAAATAATCCATGATGGATTTTTCCACTTGCTGAGTTGTCGACGATCCATATTCCTCACTAATCTTTCACCCTTGATCTCCTCATCCAATTGCTTGCATTTCCTCACTACGCTCCATATTTTGTACTCTTTTTCTCACTTCAACCCAGTGACATTCAGTGTGTCTCCCACGTAGTTCATTTTTCACCTTTTCTTCCTTGTTCCTCACTTCCTTCCATAACCCAGGGCCAACAATATTCCACCTAGAGAATATTCTCTTTCAGTTGACACTTCAGTTTGACTAGTTGAGTTGAGTTTAGATGTTGCATTGGTTTTGTCACCATACAACATTGGGATCATCACCATGATAATGCACATTAGCCTTAGGTTCATCACCATACTAGTGTATTACCCTTGATTCCTTGATATACTCCTCACTACACTATGTTTCAGTCAGTTAACTGAAGACTGGTTGACTAGTTAACTCAACTAGGTGGCAGTTCACTCCTGTAACTACCTGAGAGACTAGACTAGGTGGCATCTCACTCCCGTAACTGCTGGTGTGTGTCTATATTAATCTAGAACACCACTATGGCACATTTCTTCTCCTCCAATGTGCACTCATTGAGTTTATAGAGTATATCATTTGTAAATTATTCATTATTCACAACGGTTAATGAGAATTCTTCTATTCTTTCTCTCCTTCTTCTTCTTTCTCAAATTATCTCTGAAAATGTGTGTATTATTGTTTATCTAGATATATTATGTGTAGTTTCAACACATTTACATGGTATCAGATCCAACAGACTACTAAGAAAAAGATATAACAATTTTTTTGCAGGTACAAAAGATTGAAGACAACGAAAAGATAGATTTCCAAAAAGAATTCATTCTTACACCATACAACTATTTTGCATAGAAGGAGAAAATATCCATACATCTCCAAAACAGAGGGTTGTATAGGTTAAACTTGAATACAGATATAGAACCAACATCTTCCATAGAAAAATCTAAGTACTTAAATCGCATGGATGAGACACTCGGAATAATTTGTTGTCTTATTTCTCCCGATCTCCTTTTTCACATATCTTCCTATAAGACTCCCAATGAATCCCATATCACCTTGGAAGGGATATTTGGAAAAAATTATGAGATGAGAGGACACATGTTGGAGGTGAATATGCTCACATTGGATCCAAAAAAATTCGATAATATCCAAGATTTGTTTACAAAATTCAAGGATTTATTGTTGCAACTCAAAATTTGCGGGGCTGATAAATCGAAGGAGGATAAACAAATGGTTCTTACCATTCTCTCCAACATTGGTCCTAAATTCTCTATATTCGTATCCACATTGCATTCTGTCATATTCACCTTTGGACCCACCTGGAGGATGCCTTCTCTTGAGGACTTTATTGAAGCCCCGACACAAGAGCAAACCAAGCTCATCAACATAGAAAAAATCAAAGGCCCAAAGGTGCATGCACTCACTGTGCAAGATGGAAGCCAAAAATATCATAAATATAAAGATAAAGATAAACAAAAATCTCATGCACATCTAAAGAAGGAAGGGTACACAAAACCATTCACCGATGCCTCCAAATCCAAAAGGGAAAAGGGAAGCAAAGGGGAGAAATGCACGCACTGTCACAAAGGATTCCATTCGAAAACCGCATGCATGAAATATATATATATATATATGATGTCTCAAATACTTCAATAAAATAACCTTGGAGATTTCATCCCTGGGGGTGCCGATAGGAAGAAGCCAGAAGATACGAATTCCAAGAAAGGCAATTCTAGCCATGCCTTGATTGCCATCAACTCCTCTCTTGATGCTTGGATCGTATATTTAGGAGCATAACATCACATAGCCACCTCAAAAGTAGTATTTTATTCTTTGTATGCATGAAAAGTTCCTCCTATTCTGAATGGGGACAACTCTTCTTTCGAAGTCACCGACAAAGGAAGGATTGAACTCACCGACGAAAGCTTCGAGAATGTGCTGCATGTTCCCAATGTCTCTGTCAACCTTCTCACTGTGTATCAAATGATGAATTCCAGCACCAGAAATAAATTCATATTCACAAAACATTTCATGGACATATACAACATGAAAACCAACTCCAGGGTTGCTACTAGTGAGGTAAAGTAGTAGTCTAGATTTTTTACATGCTCTGAATTCATTGAACCTGATTCTTCTTTACTACTTATTGATGTTGATGAAAGTAGTAGGACATGGCATGAAAGGTTTGGACATTTGAATTTTAGATACATGCAACAAATCAACAAGAAAATATTGGTTGATGGTCTACCAGACATCCATTTCTCCAAAGGAGTATGTGAGGGATGTGTTCTCGGAAAACACCCTCAAGAGAAATTCGACAAAGGAAAGTCTCAACGAGCTTCCGAACCTTTAGATTTGATCCACAGTGACCTCATGGGTCCGTTTCCACATCCATCGATCAGAAAATCAAGGTTTGTTCTCATTTTTGTTGATGATTTCTCACGTTTTACATGGATCTACTTTCTCAGGAAAAAATATGAGGTCTTTCAACACCTCAAAGATTTCAAAACCCTGGTTGAGACACAGTCCAGAAACAATATCAAATTCCTTTGAACTGATAATGGGGGAGAGTATGTAAATCATGAGATCCATAATATTTTCCATGAGGTATGGATTCAGTTGCAGCACACAGTTCCCTATACTCTGCAACAAAACAGAGTTGTTGAGCGAAAAACCAGATCTCTAAAGGAGATGACATCTTGCATGCTGCATGCAAAGTCACTGCCACAAAGACTATGGGCCAAAGCACTTAATTGTGAAACATACATACAAAGCATATCTACCCATAGATATTTCCAGAATAATACCCCCTATGAGGCTTGGAGCGGCCTCAAACTGAAAGTGACCCACTTTCGCATATTCGGTTCATGTACATGGGCCCAGATTCCCTCTGAAAAGAGGAAGGCACTTGATCCACAGAGCACTGAGTTTATTTTTGTTGGATACCCCAACAATGTTAAGGGATATATGATTATTGATCTTTCCTCAGACCAGATCATCATTGAGCGAAGTGTCTAATTCAAGGTAAGTGTCTTGCATGCACCTCGACATCCTCATGTAGACACCTTCATGATGAGCATGCACATGCCAAATCTTCTTTAGACAAGAGTTCTAATTCAGAGGACTTATATGATTCAGATTCATATTCAATATAGTCAGATGCAGAGTCAGAAAATATAGATGCAGTTTCAGAGCTAGAGAAGAAGCCCAAGTGGGCACAAACTACTCTTTAGGATGCAGGGGATATTGTTGGTGATTGAACTAATACTAGGAGGACTCGATCTGATTTCGAGGAGCCTCCTGTTTCACTCACTGCCACTGAGCCATTTCCCTCCAGGCATCTTTTCTTGGTTCAGTCTTCAAATCCATAGTCTTATGGCAAGGTTGCTGGAAATCCCTTTTGGGAATCCACCATGTAGAAGGAGTACAACTCCATCCTCAAGAACCAGACTTGGGATCTATCTCCCCTTCCTTCCGAGAGGAAAATTTTTAGATGCCAATGGGTCTACAGGACCAAGAGCGCAGTGGATGGATAGATTAGTAGATACAAATCTGGGATTATCGCCAAAGGATTTTAGCAGGTTCATGGTATTGACTATGATGAGACCTTTGCTCCAATAGAGAAGATGGATTCCATACGATTGGAACTTGCCATTGTGGAATCAAAGGGATGGGAAATCCATCAGATGGATGCGAATAATTCATTTATTCACAATGATCTCTCTGAGGAGATATACATGCAGTATCCCCAGGGATTTATGCAGGACTCATCTTTGGTCTGTCAATTGAAGAAGTCCCTTTATGGCCTCAAGCAGGCTCTGAGGGCATGTGATCTGAAAACAGATCCAGAAGCCTAATAGGGCTTAAAAATGCTCAAAAACGAAAGTTCTCGGAATGCGAAGAAACCAGTGCCGTTGCGTCCGTCTCGTCTTCCTGAATCCGGTGGTATAATTTTTATCGCAAACGGAGTCCGTATGAGGAAGATATCGCGTTCTGTCCAAAAAGCCAAACAGGCAAAATTTTGGGATGCTGACTGTACCTGTCCGTACAGTCCGTACAGACACGTGTCAGTCTGTACAGTGATGATGTGGCACGTCCGTACAGTGACACATGGCAGGCCATACAGTTGACGTGGGCCAACCAGAAGGTGACACGTGGCAGACGGAGATGACGACACGTGGTAGCATCGGGACGCGACACGTGGCAGGCTTCCGTACAGGACACGTGGCGTCACCAGGACGTGACATGTGTAATGCTGATTTGGCACTTTGGGCATACATTCGGCCAATTACGAGGTGACACATGTCACCACTCACAGGGTGACACGTGGCACGCTGACGTCAGCATGGTGACGTGGCGACCGTACGATGATGTAGGCTAATCAGCGCTTGACAAGTGGCAGGTGACGTGGCACAGTTTGGTTGGTTGATTCTGGCGAATAACAGGTAGACATGTGTCTGGTTGGAGGGCAAATAATAAGGAGACACGTGGCCCAATCGGAGGGTGCCACGTGTCCCCGTCGTATTGGTTGGTTGTGTGTGTGTTAAAAGTTGGTTTGATCGTCGACGGGCAGGATCGAACCCGCGACCTCCATATGAGAAACAACTTAACTACATCGGGCTAACCGGGTGACCGTCCGTTGGTTCTTGTCATAACAGCGGCGTTCAAAAGTTTTGTTGTGGTTTGAACTGCTACGGCGGGAAAAAAAAAGGGGTCGGGGCCAAGCCCCGACCCCCGATCATATATATATACGCCCGAAACCCAGGGCCTAATCCACACACAAACGGCGGGAGGTTATATCGTTGAGCCAACAAGGCTATACATAAGCCATACGACCGGTACCATGCCACCAAATGCGCGGGAGGGTTATAACCACTAACCCGTGGCCCTATTGCTGTGCCATACGACCAGGACCCGCCAAAGAATAGGAGCTGGGACGGCCCGCGCTATAGCGCGTGGCCGTATGTGATGCCAATGTGACCGAATTTTGGGGGCCGCACACCATAAAAGGGGCTAGCGCCCATATTCAATTAAAAAGTGGTTTTTCAATTAAAGTTTTGGTTATTTTTAATTAATAACCACCTATTATTAGCAGATTTGCTCTATTTTGGGGGATATTGGGTTTTTTTGGAGGCCAGATTCTTGGAGGAAGTTGGGGATGAGAAACCAACTCCAATCCTATATAAAC
>ML790875.1:974159-1005102 GCA_009831015.1 Picea engelmannii | reverse complement strand
TTACTGTTTTCAGATCTGCATATGTGTATTTGACTGATATAATCCTCTTCTTTCCTCATTCTTTCGTTAATTTCTCAAATGGTTAAAATATTCATGCAAGTTAAAACTCAACCATAATCATAAAAGATCCTGCCCCGGATCAGCATGGTATGCCAAGATGGATTCCTACCTATTGTCACATAATGTTTTACATTGTAAATCAAACCTAAATGTCTACATGATCAGGATGACTGATTCACTTCTACTCTTAGTTATGTACATTGATGACTTGATGATCATCGGTTGCTCGACTTTAGCGATTGTTGCAGTGAAGAGGATTATACATGACAGGTTTTGGATGATGGACATGGCTCTGCTACACTTCTTCCTTGGAATCGAGATCCGTCAGGATGCATCAAGAATCAAAATGTCATAGGCCAATTATGCATGAGATCTATTTGAGATATTTAACATGACAGACTGCAAGTATGCTCTGACTCCTTTCCTATTAGGAGTCAAACTTGAGGATGGCAGGGAGACTCCACTAGTTGACAACACACTGTAGAGATAGCTAGTGGGGAGCTTGTTGTATCTCACACACTCCAGACCAGACCTCTCATATGAAGTTGACGCAGTTTCTATGTTCATGAAGGAGTCGGATGAGCTACATTAGAAGGTTGCAAAGTGTATCCTTCAATATGTACAGGGCACCATCACCTTTGGGATTCATTATGCAGTAGAATCTACATCAGATCTAATCGGATTTACTGCTTTTGACTGGGCTGGATTTTGGGCTCTAAAGATGTCCTAAAAACATCCTTAGTCTGACATTAATTTATCAACTGAGGATTCATCTTTTCTTTCAAGAATGTCAGCAAATTCTATGCAGATAGTCGTATATGTTTAAATCGTGTAGATAATTTAACTAAAGTAAATCTGAATCAATCTAAGCTACTTCAAAATCAAGTTCTTACTTATTCATTAAAAAATCTGAAACTGATAACTCGCTCAACAAAATTATAATATGATCAATAACACACTATGAATTAAAGACACTAATTAATTTATTGAATTCATCTAGCTAAGAAACAATAATTTAATCTATGAAAACACTTGATGAATCAATCTATCAATGATTATTTAATCTTCTGGAAAATAACAATGAATTACTATATATTTAGGAAGGAACAACAAATGCAAGTTAAGCGAAAGGAACAACAAATGCAGATTTGAAAGGAATTCACAAGAGATAAACTAACAATAATTGGAAATGGAACAACAATCGATAATGTTTAAATGAAACATCTATCCTCTACAAATGAACAACATAACTAATTCATAAATGAATCAACACACTTACAAATTTATCTTAACTGTTGCAAGGAAATTTAAATCATAGAACTGAAATACAATTGATATGATTATAAATGAGATAGTAACTCCTTCTGACTAGGCCCACGATCTTCAGAAGGTACTTCTATGAAAAACGCAGCACTCAAAGATGATCAAAACGCTTAATGCTTTCATTAATTTCATAACTAGTGAATCATTTACAACAGATTGTTGTACAAAATAATTCAGAGATCTGAATGTTTGATTGAACTTCTTGGATTGTTCTCTATTGTTCATCATCCTCTATATATTACAATGACATGAGTAAATTAAGCTATCCTGAGGATCGAGAGATCCTCGGGATTGCTTTTACTATTTATGAAGATTACAAAATAAAGAGTCAACTTCTTCTAAACCACTTTATGCCCGATTCCTTTGATCTTCAATAGCTTATGTATCTTTAGAATCTTTTTAATTGTCTTGAGGTAACAACAATTGTCCATTTTCTGCATAAAATCAAAACAATTCAAACCAAACTTCAAAAAATATATAATATCACTCAATAATATTTCTAAAAGACTTTTTAATCATTTTCTTTCCTAATTACTTCTAATTAATAGAAAATTCAATCAATAATATATAATAAACCATGGTAATAAGGAGGATATTTGTAGCTTTTTATCAACGCAACATACCCCCCATATTACCTTTTTTCATGTCCTCGTGCAAGCAAATAATTTACATGTAAAGCAATGATGTTGTAGGGAGGAGAGGTCTTTTCTCTAGGCCTCTTGAACCCATTCTTACCTTTAATATCTTCAAAAGCAACATCTTCCTCCTTACAAATTTCATAATTACTCTGATAACCCTTTGGGGGGGCACCAAATGATGGGAGGATTTTACTTGCATCCAATATAGGCAGGTGTAAGTTTTAAAATTGTGAAGTAAAGCAATGCATATAGATTCTTAAGAAAAATAGAATTTAATCAATGGCTCATTCACATAGTACACAAAGATTTATACCAGAAACCCTCAACCGGGAAAAACTTTCTTATATTCATTATATCGAATTTCACCATTCACTATACAATATATATACAGTGTTTTTAGGTATTCCATAGATACCAAAACCCTAATCCCTTAATCCGGGATTAATTTACAAAACCATGAAAAATAGAAAAATCTGTTAAAAATAGCAAAAACCGGCCAGGGATCGTCAGACGTAGTTGTCATATCTGACGCACCCACACACACACATGCAAAGAATATAACACATACCCCATAGGAGGCCCTTCATCCAGGATAATTTTGGCATACCTCTCTAACCTGAAGGTGGCTGCATGAAAATTTCTGAAACCAAATGGTTCCTTGTTCTTGACTACATTTGAGGAGACATCCCATCTTAGTTTGGAAGAATAAATGGCTTCTTCTTTAAGCTCTCCAAAATAATGTAGAGCTGAATGTACAACATGTTTGTGGATGGGACCTAAAGATTCTACAACCTTCTCGCTCTTCATAAATGTTTTGTGCCGCATAATGGTATCAAGGGCTTTAGGAGGTTCCCCTCTAATCCATAGGTCTAATCCAGTCTCCCTTTTCATGAAAACCTTGTGTGCTTTAGCCCACCTAGTTTGGTTTTTGGAAAAAGACAAGAATGATTAAACTGTACGTCCCTAGTGAAGGGATTATGGTTCTCTTTTCTGTTTTCTCCTAGGATGAAGTTGTGAAGGTATAGTTCACACATAAATTATTGTACTCCATCCTCTTGTTCTCTAAAACATGAAACAAAATCAGAAACAATGGTGAACTCAAAATGTTTTCCTGCTCTAATGGATTTTACCCTTAGCAACAAATAATGTTCTAATAAAAATAAGGTGTAATTAGTAGCAGGAGCCTTGCAAGATACTATATCAGAATAAATAGATCAAATCTCTTTGATTTGTTCCAAAGCTCCATCTAATTGGCCTTGTAATTTTTTCACCTTTCCTTTAGCTCTACTGAGATAAAAAAAAGGTCTCATTCTCTATTGCTGAGATGGCTTGAAGTTGTTTGACAACTTTTTGATGTTATGATATTGTTACCATTTCACTTCTACATTGAGTTAGGGTTTGTTGGGTTTGCACCAGTTCTGCCTCCAACCCGCTAATAATGGCATCTTGTTCAGGGGACTGAAATGCTTCTTTAGTCTGAACAATTGTCTCTTTTGTTGTTGGGGCATCTGTCTGGGTCTCTATGTCAATTGTCTCCAAAGGAGCAGGAAAATATGTAGGAAGCACTCCTTCAGTTTGAACAATTGTTTCTTCTACTGCTAGAATCTCTGTTTGAGTTTATATTTCTATTGTTTCCAAAGGAGCATGTAATTATGTTTGTGTTCCAACAGAATTGGTGTGGACTATCCTTCTGGGAAGTGGATCTATTCCCTGTACTCTAGGCCTCTTGGATTTATTCTTCTTATGGGCCTTGTCAGCTTGATCCAACTACTTCCTAAGTTGTCTAATTATTTCTTTTAATCTACCAACTTTTTGTTTTAACACTTTTATTTTCTTAACCCTTTTCCTCAATATCTTGTTTTCCTATTTCAATTTTTTGATTTTATTATTTCCTTTGCCTGCTGTTTTCTTCTGTCTATGGGGAATTTCAAGGTCTTCCCCAACTTGATCAAATGGTAACTACTTTCATGTTTCTTCTGGGTGCTCTGATTGTTCAAAAGGACTATTTCCCTCAATGTGAGGTTCTAGTTGTTCTGTTTCCTCTGGAGATGGCATCTCCATATCAGGAAGGTCCAAGACAGGGTTGGAATGAGAAGAAGTTGGTCCTTGGGGTTCTCTAGCCCTGTTTGTGTCTTCAGTAATTGATGTCCCAAAATTTCCCAGTACTTGAACCATCTCTACTTCATAACTTAAGAAGAAATGTTCTGTAAGGATTCCAAGTGATGACTACTCTGTCTATGCATTTTCCTGAGTGTTTTCATGTGAGGGATGTTGTATTTGTGTAATTTCCTGAGTTTTTTTAGGTTGAACTATCTTTTAACCCCTTATTCTTTTCGCAGTAGAGGTTTTAGGAACATAAATTGTTCTTTGTCTCTTCTTCTTTGATGTTTCTACCTGTAGGGTCTGAGTTTTCACCTGCTGGATTGGGTCTGCTCCAATTTCAGGCCGGGGTGATGGAATTTGGGCACTATCTCCTTCTTCCTGGACTGCCTCAATTCCACGTGGGGGAATTTCATGGTGGATTTCAGGTTCAATCTATAGGGGCCTATCGGGCTCAATTAAATCTTCCCAAGTAATTTGTATTTGGTTTAAGGCCCTGTTTACTATTAATTTTACTAGTGCATGGTGATTAATTGTATTGACAGGGTCTTTGGTCTTCTGGGTCCTTGCAACGACTTCATGATGCATGGCATTTAAAAAGAATGGTAAATTTATCATTGACCTTTGTTTTAGCGCTGCCAACAGTTTGAGGTGGAGTGGTCTAACCACATCGTATCTCCCATAATATGGGATATATATCTATATTACTCTTGATATCTCCCTCCATGGCTCTCTGAGAGTAGTGGGGTTGAGTCCTTTCCCTTTTTTTTCGAGTTCTTCTCCTGGTTCCGCAAAGGACTCCACAACCTCTTTGAGTGTTGTGTATTTCCCGTTCCACTGTGTGCCTTTGTTTGGGATGCCTGTTACCTCTGCTTTAATTTCCTCAGTGACTGGAATCTGTATGTCTCGAATCACTAAGACTCCCCTCTGTAAGTTCTAGAAAAATGCTAGTGTGATATTTATGTCATATCCCTGCAATCTGTTGAAATATTTTGTCCACCCCAGATGATGTAAAATTTCCCTTGCTTGGTCAGTTACTTGCAGCAATGTGGGCTCTCGGCAGATGCTTCGAACACCCATGTCTTTTGTAAACACGTTAACACAACTATCATACCCAGCTGCAAACTTAGCTAGACCAGATTGTGAGAAAATATTACCAGAAATGGTAAAAATCATAGAACAACAAACGTATACAGAAATATGAATTTTCCCATTAATTGTAATAATTATGATCTATCAATAAATGTGCAGAATATCCACCCCCTGATAAATGAAAAGGTTGACCTTGACCGTTGATATGTGCAAGTGTAATGATGGAAGGTGGTTCAAGTGAAGGATAATTACTACGTCGCCGCCACCGGGAGAACAATCATTAATAACTTTCAAAGCACTTAGTGTTAATCATGAACAATAATCACACCTTTTGTGGGAAGTATAAGGTTAAATACCCATATGCAAATATGTTTAAGGAAGAATATTCTGAGTAATTTTAAATTTGTTCACATTTTATAAATGTTCCACATGTCATAACTTTGTTACTTTCCCTTGTGTTAAATATAATTGGAATGCTATCTCCCTTTGTTTTAGAAAGGAAATCTAGGAACACAGAAAAACAACTTAGTGTATTTAAGATAAACTTCCATACCACATGCATACCCACTGCTGCCAACAGGCGTCCATAGCCTCAATAGGGTTTCCTTTTAACCCATAGATGAGCCTGTATCCTCAATAAATAGTTTGAATCATCTTTTCCCCAAAAGGCCACTATCCTGGTTTGGTAGCCAGATAATGACAATGCCACTCACTAGATTGTAGCCTAAGTGAACAAGTTGGCTCGTGACAAGACCTCTTGTCCTTTAAAGCTAGATGCCAAAGGCCATTTGCCTAGTGTGGTAGCCATAGTGGGAATGTCACTTATGTTATTCTCTTATGATCATGGTAGGTTATCTCATGATGAGACCCACTATCCTTTGTGGGAGAAGTTTATTTTCTTTATTTATATTTAGTTATTATTTCCGTATTTTTTTTTTTTAGGCTTTATTAAGGGAGGCTCATCTACTCCTTAAGAGTGTGGGATGGCATAAGAAGTTTAAGAATGCCAAGTAAAAATGTGCCTTATACTCCTTATTATGATATGAAGGAAAATTATCATTCAAGTATATGTGTATATATATAGGGGAAAGAAACAAATTATGGTGGTTAAGGATTATGAACAATATTAAGATAATTCGAAAAAATCAATCCAAAAACAATTCGGTAAGGTATGCTAGATAGTCCACAAAAGAAAATGAAAAATCGTTACCATGATAACTAGAAGTGATGTTGTTGAAAATTAGTTAGTGAAGGTCATACCCAAAGGAGTGCTAAACCTATCAGGAGTAGTCACAAAAACATGTGTTGTTCATGAAAAAATCATGACTTTCAAGGGAAAGGAACAACAATAAGGAAAATCTGCTAAAAGGAATAGAAGGTGTTTCTTTCGAATGAACAATGCTACTTGAAAAAGGAACGAAAATTGTGACAAAGGGAACGACAATTGTTCTGTTCAAATGAATGACACTACTCGCAAAGGGAGAAACAATTGCACGAAGGGAACGACAGTCGTTACATTCGAATGAACGATACTACCCACAAAAAAAGGAACGACAATCACATGAAGGGAATGACAGTTGTTCTGTTCAAATGAATGACAATGATGATTTTCAAGTTTTTACCATCTAATTAAATAATTAGAAACCTCCCATAGACATTTTTGTTTTATCGAGTCTAGGATTGATTAGTCATCAACTAAACTCGTTCAATTTTTATGGGTAGGTTTATTTAATGATCGAAGTATTGGATGGTTTGTAGTGTTATGCATTCATTCTCTAGTTACTATAGTTGTGCATTATTTTAGTGCAGTCGCCCGACTTTTTTCTATGAAACATGAAATATTCATCTTCTGTGTGAAGCAATGAGACATGAGTATTTTGAATTTTTGGATAAGGAACATAAAAGAGTGCTAATTGTATTCATTACAGTAATGTTTTCTGGTTTTTTTTCTCCTAAACTCTTTATAGTGACTTTCCTAGGAAGTAAAAATTCAATCAAATATTTAAAGAAAACTATATACAATATGTACAATGATGATAAAGACTATAGTTTTATGAAGCTGAAGCTACTGGGTTACCTTCCCATCCATCTAAAATCTGAACAATAGGATCATTACTTACTTCTTGGCAAAAGTATTCTTTTGAAAGTGGCTGATGGTAGAGTCATATCTGATGTCCATTTACCAAAGGGGGAGAACCAAACACGTCGATGGTAACTAAAGTGGTAGTGTTGTTATCGTGAACTTCATTGATTTCATACAGTCCCAACCACCTTGTCTGTAATTTTCCAGGAAAATCCTAAAATCTGGAATCATAGAGAAGTGCCCAATAACCTTTTTGGAAGGATTTCTTCTTGATATGTTTATCATGCCAGCTAGATCTCTATCGCTGAATAATAGTTGTGTGCTGAAGGGAGAACATGTGTGCTTCATCTAGCTCATTGAGTTGTTGTAAGCATTGTGTGTGTGACTCCGTAAGATCCGGTCCAATTTCCTGGGCCATTCTTAGAGTCTTGATCTCAAATTCAATTGGAAATATAGGTTCTTTTCCAAAGACTAGATGATAAGGAGAGTATTCAGTAGTGTTACGCCATGTTGTGCGATAGGCCCATAAGGAATTTGGAAGCTTGACTACCCAATTTTGATGGTTTGTTGAGACTGTTTTTGTCAAGATTGCCTCCAAGAATTAATTGGTACTTTCCACTTGTTCGTTTTCCTATGGATGGTATGGGAAGGTAACTCTATGTTTAATGTGATGATTGCGAAAAGTGTCCATGATTTTATGTGTTGTAAATTGTGACCCTCCATCAGTGATTACTTCCCTAGGTAATCCATAACGTACAAATAATTAAAATAGGAACTTGATGACTGCTTCCTCAGTTGCATTTGGCAAGGCTACTGATTCTACCCACTTGGTCATATAGTCTGTTGCAACTAGTATATAGGCTTTCTGGTTTTATTTTGGGTTTAAGGAGCCAACAAATTCTAGTTCCCATCTCTCAAAAGGTTCTTCCACCACTTGTTCTTGTAGGGGCATTTCATCAGCTTGGCCTGGTCGACCCATCCTCTAACATCTATTGCAGGACTAGACATATTTCTTTGCATCTTTGAATATTGAGGGCCAATATTATCCCATCTGTAAAACCTTATGCCTAGTTCTGTGGTACGAAAAATTTCTGCCACAGGGCTCATCATGACCTGCCTTCAAGACATCATAAATTTCATCATCTCTTACACATCTTCGGATCTGAAGATCAAACCCTGTGTGGAAAAGATATCCACCAATCTAGGTGAACTGTGCACTGCATTGAACGATCAGTTTCCTTTATCTTGATGACAACTGTGCTAGTAGTTTCCCAACCGTCGAATAATTCTCCACATCAGTGTACCACGACATCCTAACAGTGACAGCGAACAAGTGTTCGTTTGGAAATTGGTCTTCAATTGTCAAAGAGTTATCTATTTTGGGCATGCGAGACAATAAATATGAAATGAGATTTTCTCTTCCAGGCCTATCCTTGATGGTGATGTTGAATTCCTGCAATATTGATAACCATCGAGTAACCTATCCATTAGTAATTATTTTTTTAGATAAATATTTAATAGTATAATGATAAGTATACAAAATAATTGGATAGCGTGCTATATAGTGGCGAAATTTATTAATAGCATGTATAACTACCAAAAATTCTTTTTCTGTTATTGTGTAATTTAATTTAGCAGGAGTAAGATTTTTGCTGGTTAAATAAATAGCATATGGTTTTTTGTCTTCTTCTTGTCCAAGGACAACACCTATGGTGATATCCGATGCATATAAAGAGATGTGAAATGGTAATTTCCAATTTGGTCCTCTCAACACCGGTGCTTTTGAAACCATCCTTTTGAGATCTACAAATGCAACATCACACTTATCAGACCATTGAAATTCCACATTACTAGTTAAAGCATGTAAAGGTGCAGCTATTCTTGAATATTTCCATGAATCTGCAATAACACCCTTCACAACCAAAGAAACTATGTACCTCGGTTTGTGTACGAGGTGTAGGTAGATTAAGGATTACCTCTATTTTTGTTGAATCTACCTTGATTCCATCTACAAAAACATAGTGTCCTACTACCACACCTTCAGTCATCATCATATGACATTTCTCATGAATCAAACATATCTTGGTAGCAATGCATTGTTCCAATACCTTCTCCAGATTTCTTAAGGCTTGATCAAAGTCAGTGCCATAAGGGGTGAAATCGTCCATGTACAATTCAATTCCTTTGTTAATCAAATCAGAAAATATGCTTAAAACAACTCTTTGGAATGTAGCTAGAGCATTACATAATCCAAAGGGAAATACTCTATATGCGAAGGTACCCTAGGGACATGTAAATGTAGTTTTATCCTGGTCTTCTGGGGCAATCTGAATTTGATTATAACCGCTAAAACCATATAGGAAGGAGAAAAACTGCTTCCCTACTAAAGTATCAAGGACTTGATCAATAAATGGTAGGGGAAAGTGATCCTTCTAGGTATCCTTATTGAGTTCTCTATAGTCTACACATATTCACCACTTCCCATTCTTTTTAGGGACAATTACCAGTGGAGAAACCCATTGACTGTCTGAAATAGGATAGATGAAATCTACATCCAATAGTTTTTGTAATTCTTCTTTAACAACATCCCTGAGATGAGGATTCAATCTTCATTGGGGATTTCGGATGGGTCAGACATCTTTTTTAATATAGATATGATGTGTACAGAGTTGGGGATCAATGCCCTTCATGTCGGGATACTCCCAAGCAAAATCATGCTGATATTTAGAAAGGATCTGAATCAACTTTTGTTGTTGTTGCTCATTCAAATTGGCATTAACATTCAGAGATCTTTATGGTGTGATTTTAACTGAAACGCTATTATGGATAGCCATAGTGGGAATATGTTGCTCCATCAATTCTTCCAAAGGATCTCCATGCGCTTCATTATCTAAAACAACTTTTATCATTTGACATGTTGGGTTGCCTATAACAGTTGGACTGTTAATGAAGCTACTAATAACATCATCTTCTAGTTGGTTTTTGAGCCCAATAGATTCTTCTAGTGTGAGAGGAGATCATAGGTTTTATTCTAGATATCTAGGTGGTTGAAATTGTTGATGTATGATAGGCAGACTTAGTTTAGCTGGAGGATACAGGATAAGGTTTTTTGTAGCATTTCCTCTATCAATTTTCATGTTTCGTGTGTGAAATCCTATGTATGCATCTGTTGCTGCAAGCCATGGTATTCCCAATATCAATGGGTTTCCATCGAGTTTACTTCTTGGGTTGATACTTAAGAAATCAGCTGGGTATTCCCAAGAGTCGACCAAAATTGCTATGTCTTGTAATGTGCCAACTAGTTTAACCACCGATCTGTTATCCAATTACAACATAATTGAAGTAGGTTCGAAGGAGGTGATACCCAGGACATCACATGTATCCATGGTCAAAATATTAATGGCTGCCCCCAAATCCAGCAGTGTGTTTGGAAAAAAAACAACCTTGTATCTAAACTGTTACCATGGGATTCCCTGGGTCTCTATACTTGATCGGTTCCTGCTTTCCTAGAATAAGATCAAACAAATTTCTTACCACATGAACAATTGATGGATCCTTAATTTTCCTTCCATTATTTTTTCTACATAATTATTTAATTGTTTTTTCATAAATTGGGATGTCTTGTAAAGCCCGGAGGAGTGGAATTTTAACACATAGATTCTTTAGTTCCCCGATGATATTAAAGTTAGGATATACAATTGGTTTTTCTATTATTATCCTCTTGGGAAATGGGGGAGGAGCAATTACATCGGGATTCTTTTGCTCGACTATGTTTTCCCCCTATTTTGTTTCTTCTGTTATAACCATAGTCGATGGATTTATTACTAGTTGTATATTATTATCATTATCTTGTTCTTGATGAATATTACTTTCCTCAGGATAAATTATACACCCTGAACTAAACTAGAGTTTGTTTCACCCTACAGAGTTGATTTACCCTCAAAGTTATCGATAATTTTCACGAGCTGGGCTTATCTGTTATTAGGATTCGGGTTGGGTTGAGCTGGTAGTTGAGGGTGCATTTGAGGTTCAGGATTCTGGGATAGTTGAAGTGGAGATTTTAAAGTGGGTTGAGCTTGAGGAGCCATCCCCATGGGTTTATTGGTCATCCCCATGGGGCGCAACTAGGTTTGATTCCATTTGGGGCTTGGGAAGCTGTGTTAGTACACTGTGAAGGAAATGTATTATTATTTGAATTCTGCCAAAATGGGGTAGGGTATTGCAAGTTAGGCCAAGTGATATTTGTAGCTGGTTGATTTGGACATGGTGCAGTAGGATATTTCTGGGATTTCCAGGTGGGGTCAACAAATGATTGACCCTGCCATGAGTTTCCAGAATTATGCTGCTAATTATACTACCCATAAAAGAAAGAGGAAGGATCTTGTAGAGTACCTGAGGATCAAGCTTGCCATTGGCGACGTTGAGCCATCAAATATACTGGTTTTGTTTCCTCTTACGCTTCTTTAAAGACAAATTTTAGTCCTGGGAGTATGGACATTATTCTGTCGCATGGTCTTTGGCACAGATGGCGCAAATAAGAACCACATCCAAGGGACACTTCCTCAAACCATGTTTCCTTCTACATCATGGACAAAATATCACCAACGATTGTTCTGCTTCTTCTTGTTTCTATTTAACCTACAGAACATCCAATTGTGTAGTTAGAGTACTGAAAATGTCAGTTTTAAAATTTTCTAGAAGATTACCAACTTCTACTTGGGTGACACCCCCGCTAGTAATGTTACTACTTCTGGTGATGGGAGCCCTTATTCCCGATTTGGTTCATGTACTTCCACGTGAGTACCTGGTACACAATTGGATACTTTCATCATATGTTTCTTGATAAATGTCTCCTTTTCCCATCAAATTCAATGTTTATACCCATTCATCCTTCATACCTTTTATTAGAGTGGCTTTAAGTACCTCACCTGGCAGTGTACCATAAGGTGATCTCTACAAGTTATATTGAAATATTTCAACATATTCTTCTAGTGTTTCATTTTCTCTTGCAGTCATTTTAAAAAATTCATCTTTTAAATCCCTGGTTCTACAGTAATCTTGATATTTTGTAAGGAAATTGTTTCATTTCATCCCAGGAATTTGTAGTTCCTCCCCCTAGTCCCATAAAGCATCGTAAAGATTCTCCTTTCAAGGTGGAAGGAAATAGCTTAATTTTCTGGGGGTCAGAGGTGTAGTCATAGCCTCTACACAGGAAATCAAACTCGAATAAGAATGCATCAGGGTCCTCTGAGATCAATCTATTGAAGGTTGGAATATTTTGTAGTGGAATGGATTTCATTGGGGAATTAGCAACCGAGTCAACTATAAGATATTCCAAAGTGGAAGTCCGGGGTCTCGACGGATTTTGCTGTGCCATTTGGTCAAAAATGCGCCAATAGCCTTCAGGGATTTCTGGTTGTTCTATTCAGGGTGGTTGATTACATGATCCTTTAGTTGTGCTACCTAGGTTTGGGATTTCAGGTATTCCTTTACTTGTCAAAATCATAGGAGATCCAAGTCCAGGTGATAGTGGGCTTGACTCAACAATTCCACTGGTTTCCCCTTCTCCTTCTTTCAAATTATGAGAATATCCCTCATCTAAAGGACTGAGTGGTAGAATATGTGTATTTTGGAAACTTTGTTCAGTCCCTTCAGTTCCGCTATGAACCTTAGCATGAGCTGCAGTTAGTGAATTTGTTGCTTGAAGGATTTGGGTAGAACCTTTTCGAGGTCCAACCAAGGCTTAATATTCAACTTTTAAGATGATTTCGTCTATAAAAGTGCTCCTTCCAGGGGGCACCAAACCCTGGGATTTTGTAGTTTTTGGTGGGGGTTTTAATTTTTTAGGTTCTTTCTTCTTAGTCATACACACAAACACAAATTCTATGCACCTGTATAACCTCTATGCATTAGCCAAAGGTAGGTGTTGGCACAAGAATTTTACTTGTTTCCTATGTATGTTCTTACCTTCTTTTTTAAATACCTCATCCTCCAGAGATGCAATCGATGCTACCTTTGACATTCTCCCTGACAATGACGCCAAAATTTTGGGCTCTAAATATTTCCTAAAAGCAGCCTTAGTCTGACATTAATTTATCAACCAAGGATTGTCTTTTCTTTCAAGAATGTCAGCAAAGTTTATGTAGATAGTCGTAGAGGTTTAAATCTTTTAGATAATTTAACTAAAGTAAATCTGAATCAATCTAAGCTACTGTAAAAATCAAGATCTTACTTATTCATTAAAAACTCTAAAACTAATAACTCACTCAAGAGAATTATAATCTGATCAATAACACACTGTGAATCAAAGACACTAATTAATTTGTTGAATTCATCTATCTAATAAACAATAATTTAATCTATGAAAACACTTCATGAATCAATCTATCAATGATTATTTAATATTCTAGAAAAGAACAACGAATTATTGTATATTTAGGAAGGAACAACAAATGCAAATTAAGCGAAAGGAACAACAAATGTGAATTTGAAAGGAATCCACAAGAGATAAACTAACAGTAATTGGAAATGGAACAACAATCGATCCTATTTAAATGAAACATCTATCCTCTGTAAATGAACAACATAAATAATTCATAAATGAATCAAAACACTTACAAATTTATCTTAACTGTTGCAAGGAAATTTAAATCATAGAACTGAAATAAAATTGATATGATTACAAATGAGACAGTAAATCCTTCCGACTAGACCCACGGTCTTCATAAGGTACTGCTATGAAAAACTCAGTACTCAAAGATGATCAAAATGCTCAATGCTTTCATTAATGCCATAACTGGTGAATCATTTACAACAGACTCCTGTACATAATAATTCAGAGATCTGAATGTTTGATTGAATTTCTTGGATTGTTCTCTATTGTTCATCATGCTCTATATATTACAATGACATTTGTAAATTAAGCTATCCTGAGGATCAAGAGATCCTCATGATCTCTTTTACTATTTATGAAGATTACAAAATAAAGAGTCAATATTCTTATAAACCCCTTTATGCCTGATTCCTTTGATCTTCAATAGCTTATGTATCTTCAGAATCTCTTTAATTGTCTTGAGGTAACAACAATTGTCCATTTTCTGCATAAAATCACAACAATTCAAACCAAACTTTAGAAAATATCTAATATCACTCAATAATATTTCTAAAAGAATTTTTAATCATTTTATTTCCTAATTACATCTAATTAATAGAAAATTCAATCAAGAATATATCATAAACCATGGTACTAAGGAAGATATTTGTACCTTTTTCTCAAATCAACACTGGCGATAACACTAATCGCAAGTCCACATCTGGTTACTCACTCAGTCTTGGTTCTGAGCCTATCTGTTGGTCAAGAAAGAAGCAATCCATCATTTCTCTATCTTCAGTCGAGGCAGAGTACAGAGGGGTAGTTAACATAACCATTCGGGTTACATCACTACAACATTTTCTCATTGAGTTGGGCATTCAGTTTCACCGATTGATCGTCATCTGGTGTGACAACCAGAGCACTCTAAAGTTCTGCAGAGATCTAGTTCAGAGGCAACAAACGATATCCACATGTACTACATTGATATCCACATGCATTGCATCTGGGACTTATTACACAAGCGGATCATCTACTTATAGCTCCGTCCTTCAGCAGAATAGACGACAGGCATCTTCACCAAGACCTTCACTCAGAAGAATTTCCATTCTTTGCAAAGTTGTCTTGGAGTGAAGGACACAGTTTCCTAGCAACTGTAGTTCTTCTTTTTACATACATTGTACCTTGAGGGGNTTTTCTCTGTTTCCTCACTTTATTTCAGTGTATCTTTTGTATTTAGGTACCTAACATGGCCTCATTGCCAGGACCCATTCATTATTTTCACCATAGTGATGTTTAGGGGGGGTGTTGGAGTTACTTCACACACAAATAGGATTTCTTTTTCCTAAGTTTTTTCCTTGTTTATTAGTCATAGTTAGTCATTATGCAGTCTCTTATATTTTAGGGGAGAATATTCCACCTAGAGAATATTCTCTTTCAGTTGACACTTCAGTTTGACTAGTTGGGTTGAGTTTAGATGCTACATTGGTTTTGTCACCATGCAACATTGGGATCATCACCAGCTAATTTTCACTTGCCTTGGGATCATCACCAGATTGGTGAATTACCCTTGATTCCATAAGTTAACTCCTCACTACTCTCTATTCAGTTAGTTAACTAAATACTAGTTGACTAGTTAACTCAACTAGGTGGCAGTTCACTCCCGTAACTGCTTGAGAGACTAGACTAGGTGGAAGTTCACTCCCGTAATTGCTGGTGTGTTTCCATATCACTATAGACCACCACTATGGCACATTGTTTCTCCTCCAGTGTGCACTCATTGAGTTATACATACTATATCATGTGTAAATTATTCATTATTCACAACGGTTAATTATAATTCTTCTATTATTTCTCTCCTTCTTCTTCTTTCTCAAATTCTCTCTGCAAATGCGTGTACTATTGTTTATATAGATCTATTCTATGCAGGTTCAACACATTTACACCAACTAGATCAATATGCACAATCTCTACTGGTTTTGTTATGGACTACTCTTTTGATTTGAACTTGGTCCTAGTTTATTTTCACTATAGACAATGATTGCATAGGGTATTTGCTAGCTTCGAGATCTCGAGCATTTCTCTTACTGCTTCCTTTCTATTTATTTTGACAATATTATCAAAATTTATGTGACCCATTCTTCTATTCCAGATCCAACTTTCATCATCCTTTCCTAGGAAACATCTTTCTTTTCCAATTTCATTTAGTACATATATGTTGCTTGGAGTTCTTACATCTGTAGCCACCAACTTGCCTGATACTGCTTTCCTTATCTCTCATTTCTATGAGTAAAAAATAAGTATGTGTCCTTGATTTCACATTTGAATTACACTTATAAGATTGTTGTTACAAGGGAAAAAATATCTATGTCGAAGGGTAAACCACAACAGACAGGTATGACTGCAGAAATCAACTCAATTCCAACATATGGTATATAAACTAATGTGCAATATAAGAAAGAGACCTACGTCGATCCAATGTTTGATGATGTTCCACCGTTGAGCACTTTGACCCAAAGATTTATACCTATGAGAAGTTCTCAACAAACAAGAAAAGCAAGTATATAGTGAAGATACGAAAGGGGTTAGCACATAAGATACAATAATCCATTAATAAACATTACAAACACGCCCATGGATAATAATCATATATTTGCAAGATACCAATAGGACGGGAAAGGGGTATTTCTATTAATAATTGATCAATAGAAGTGTCAACATTACAGACTTCCATGTCGGCACGGTTCGAAACCAAGAAACAAAGTTCCTTCCAACTGGGTCCCCACCACTTCAATCCTCCACCAAAGGCAAGCTCATGAGAAAGAGGTAAATAGGTCCTCTCAATAATAAGGAAAGAGATTGGGGGATGAACACTGTGTTCAGACTTGAGGGACAAAGGGATGCAGACTCAATATGAAGTAATTTCTCCAGATTAATTTTGCTCTCAAAGTTGAATGCTTTCTCCTTCTTTTCCATAGTTCGAAATTGTTCTCTTATAGCCTCTAGAATGCAACTGAAGGGTCGATTCGGAACGTTTCCAGTATATGGAAGGCCAAGGATCATAAATCTTTTGTTGTGACATGGAAACTCAACCTCATTTTATATTTTCTAGCACAAATCCCGATATATGTGAGATGTAATGGAGAAGCAAGCGTATATGCATCTTGCATAGCAGTTAGGGAGCGTATATGTGAAAAAATGTACATTTTTAGCTCTGGATTCATCAAAAAAGGGATGAAAAGTCTGCATAGGGAAATGGAAAAAGGTCCTCTGTGCAATATAGAAATGGTGAGGCAAATCTTGCTATAACAATTGTGATTCATGTCTTCGACTAGTAGAACATTTTCTTCCCTGGCATCCCTACTTCCAAGATTGATTGTGCCTCTTCCTATAATTTTGGATGGGTTTTCATTCCCAAATGAAATTGCTCCATATCTTTCCTTATTGATTGTTAAAAACTTGTCCTTACCACCTGTCATATGCTTTGAGAAACCACTTTCAACATACCATCCATGCTTCTTGTGTTGATCATTCTTCAGTGTTGAATTGTTCCTGCTTCCTAATCCATATCCTTTGTGGTTCTTGTCTGTGACTGTTGATATTCCGTTGTGATTCTCTAGAAGGAACAATCGATATACAATATTTGGCCATGTGTCTAAAGTTATTACACTTGTATCATTCTACTTCAACACTCAAGGATTCAAATTTGTTGTATCTTCTACTCTGTAATTCATGAGGCTTTCTTGGATAACCATTTCTTATGTAGCCTTCATAGTTACTTCTGTTCTTGGTATTGTCTCTACAATTCACAACTTTGTGCCCAAAATTATTACATGAATAACATAAACCAATAAAACTAGTTTGATACCTGGGATTGGAATATCTTTTGAATGACTCTACTCTTTTGAATCCTTATTCTTCTTGGGGTCTTTCTATTACTGGCTACTGCTGATTCTGAATTCTGAATCTTCTGGGTGGTGCAATGTCTCTTTAATCTTGTTTTTGGATCTTCTTTCATTCTTCCTTCTTAGGATAGCCTATTACTGTTTATGCATAGCATCTTTGTTTTTTTTCTTGGAGCTCAAGCCTTTCTCTGTCTAGTTATATACTAGTCTAGATCTATCATAATGTGTTCTTTGAATGCTAATGATCTCATCCAATATTTTGGTGTTGTTCTATTGCATTTTCTTCTTCTGAAGATCTTTTCTTAGAGTGACTATTTATTCTTCCAAGCCTTCGATCATATTTTCCATTATATCTATTTGACCTTAGAGTGCTTCTTTAATTATTTTTTCTTCTTCTACTTGTATTTTTAACTTTGCAATCATTTTCTTGACTTCTTTGGAGTTGGAATTATGAGATCCTTCTTTCCCTTTTAGTTCTTCCTTGAGTGACTTGATTTTATTTCTTTCAATCCTTATCTCTTCTAGAGAACTAATTAATTCTTCTCTAATATCGAATTCTCCTTATTCTTCATAATATTCTATTTCCATGAAGAGTACTCTTTCTATATCACTGTCACTCTCTTCATCCTCATCTGATAATGAACTATCTTCATTGGTGCAGAGACTTTTCTTGAAGAATTTATTTTTGTTTCTTCTACCATTTTGATTTTTCTTTTTCTTTTTAGGGTCTTCTTCTTCATCACTTTCCTTATTCTTATGAGGACATTTAGAAGAAAAATGACCAATACCACCATAATTAAAACATTTCAATGGAAGCATACCTTTGTATTTGATAGTTTCTCTTTTCAACTTTCTGACGAAGTTTTCCATTTCTTCATCTTCTTCTGAATGATCGTTGCAGCTACAACATGACTTTGTCTTTTGCTTTTTCTTATTCTTTGTCTTCTTAGATTCCTTGAATTCTGCTTCCTTTGTGACTATATTATATTTCTCTATTCTCATATCATAAGCCGTGAGTATCCCATGTAACACGTCCATGGTCAATGTAGCTAGGTCCACCCTTTCTTCTAGAGCTGAAATCTTCGAATCAAATCTCATTGGTAGAGATCTTAGTACCTTTTGAATAGAAACACGTTATTTCATCTCCTCTCCTAAAATTGTTATACCATTCACTACTTCATCGACTCATAGAAAGTATGATGCAATGTCTTCATCTTCCTTCATATTCAATTTGCTAGAACTTCGATCTAAGGGTTTGAAGTTTAGCTCCATTGACTTTTTCATCTCCTTCGTAGATGTTTTGAAGTTCATCCCAAATTTATTTTTCAGATTCACAATGCATAAAATTGACATGTATTGATTTATTCAAACCATTCAGGATAACATTTCTATCCCTTGAATTTTTTTCTTCAAGTTTTTTTCCATCCTTATCTATCGGGGGAGTGGTTGGTGCTTTGTATCCATCTACTACTACTCACCATACATCAAATCCATGTGCTTGCACATACACTTTCATCCTTCTGATCTAGAAGGCATAGTCCTAGCCATCAAACTATGGTACCCCAATCTTAGCGTAATCCATGATCTCCTTCCAGTGGTTAGACTACTTCTTGAAGGACATGCTCTGATGCCAATTTTTGGAATACTGAGAGGGGAGGGGTGAATCAATATTAACACTTTTATTTATTTTAACCATAGTATATATTGTTTAACGTTATGAATAGTTTAACAATAACATTCAAAACATCATCAACACTATAAATAAACAGTGAACAATAAGCAATCACACAAGTACACATTACACCATAATTTTACGTGAAAACCCAATGTGGGAGAAAACCATAGAATTATTTTCTTATATGTTAGAAGAAATACATTCATAGGAAGCACCAAATTCCTTGTTTTCTAGCTACAATTGGGAGGAGGGTCCAACCCCTTAGTTTCTCAGGCTCCAACTTGAAGGAAGCTACAAACCCCATGGTTTTCCCACACCAACCAGAAGGAGGATACAACCCCCTTTCTTTTCCCCATCCTACCACCCTAAATAATAAATAGAGACCAAATTGTCACTACCACTATCAGTCTTGTCACTGTAAATCCTATCACTATAAAACTTGTCATTGTGAAACCCATCACTATAAAACCTATCCCTTAAAACCTATCATTGTAAAACTTGTCACTGTAAAACCTGTCACATCAATCTCATCAACCAATCAGATCTGATCACATAGATATCATTCTCACTATCAGTAGTGTATAGCTCAAACCATGTACCTATCATCACAACTATATCTCTCTAATTATGTGCCATACATGTACCAACATCCATAAACCAAGTATAATGAACTATCACATCAAACATGTATCAAACCCTCACTGTTATGAAGACTCATCTTGTACCAATATCTTCAACAATATATCTCAACCAAATTTTCTCAAACATGTACTATATGAAACAAGATATGCCTCAACAAAATATCCAAGAATGTGTGCCAAGTACAAGCAAAAAGTGCACCAACAATCTTCCTCATACAACATGTACCATACAACCAATAATACCTTAAGGGAATATACTCAACCTCACATGAACATACCTCAAGAAATCCAAAAGATCCAACTTCAAATGACCATATAAACATACCTTTTACTTCTGTAGATGATTCTTCTCTACCTCGACACTGTCACACATGCATGTAGACTCTCCTCATCTTCTACAACTTGATACAAACCTCATCCTTCAGATTTGGATTTACCTCACAGAATGAAGCCCTTTTTCTAGTGGGGCCTCACGTAACAAGCCCTAGACAACCCACAGGGGTGCCTTCTGGGACACTAGTAGTTTGACCCATGGGGATCAAATAAATCAGTGTTTTTAAGAAAATCCTCGCTCTTCTATACAATCACAAAAATTTGTCTTCACTCCTCCTTCGCTACCTCAAAATTGCGCTACCTCATATTTGTGAATAAAATTTGTGCTAAAAAGATTTCATAAGATAGATATTCAATGTGATCAATAGGTTCTAATGTGAGTCTCTTGATATCTTATTTATACTTCTCAGGTGCCTTCCTTTAGTGGAAATATTGTAACTGTTTTACCCCTTTTCCTTATTCTAGGGATGACCCACATTCTTGTTGCAACTAATTTACCCATAATTAGTAAACTCATTATTTCTTTGTTACACCTACTTTACCCATAATTAAGTTCTTGTTGCAACCACTTTGACTGGCAAGCTTCTTGATGACTTTCTAGGGGCTTCTAGAATAATTGACTTCTTGTTGACCTTCTAGGGATTTCTAGATTATTATTGAGGTTCCTCCAACTTTAGAAAGACATATCTCCTCAACTGTAAGGATCCACGTGGTGTACCACCTATCACTGGAAACAACATTACATGTACTATCCATCTATGATAGTCTTACTTGAAAGTACATCGACCTTCATGTCTTTATTCCTCAATCAATTTTGGGTTCCATGAGCATGCCTTCAAGGCTACCGGAGTTTTCTACCAGACTTGCTTCAAGGGTTCACATCAATGAAAACCAACCCAATCTTTCAACAATTGAACTTTTTGACCACTAGCCACTAGTTAAGGACCCCATAGATAACTATTGAAGGAATAAAAGAATCACATGTACAAATAAACAAAACACCCCTGCCACCAAATGTAAATCTGCATGAATGAAAAATACCTGAAGAAACAAATGGGAATAAAGTTCAACCAAAAATAACTCCATGATCAATCGATCGACACTTAAAAGTAAATTTTGAAGTACAAGTCGACATTGAAGAATTTCTTTGAAGAAGGAAAGTATCAAAGCTAGTTTGAAGACTTTAGCACCAGTCGAGATCAAAATATTTATTATTCTTCAAAGAATATATTTCTCCTTTCTCATTCTTAAGATTTTACTTCTCTATCTATTTTAAAAAATGATGGAACCTATTGGTGAAATCCTATTCAGGGGAGGCAATAGATTTTTTCAAAATTTTCTCAAATGTATAGCCACACTCCTGCCTTTCTCGGGATGAGAAAGGAATTGAGGGGGGGGGATGTTTTGGGGGCTAGTTGGCTGTACTGACTAGACTTGTTAGTCGACCAACCAAGTCTGTAATATGCCAGATATAAAAAGTATGCAGAACAAAAATAAAATTATAGAAATGGAAGATAAACAACAATATAACCAAAACAATCGCCACAATAACACATAAATGATATCAAAATAACACCAAAAAGAGCACTTTGATTCTGAGAGCAATGTTCACGGGCCTCTTCGAGGGGGAAACCTCCAGTCGAGCAGATCTCTATTACAATAATATCCAAGCTAGGGTTACCATACCCTCGACTCTTATTTATACTAAATATGTCTATCAATAGAACCTGCTAGAGGAAGATCCTTCTAGAAGCGAAAGCTTCTATTAGGTCTTCTTACATTCGACTTATTATACTTTATTGCAAGGCCTTATTAATATTGACCTTTATTACATTGAAATACATTTTTGTACCTATGTGAGGGGTTAGGTGACAGGTCCCTAACATGTCCTCCCCCTTAAAAACAACCTTTTCCTCAAGGCTTGAGATGTGGAAATTGTTGTAGAATGGTAGTTGGTTCCCAAGTGGCATCTGTTGGAGTTGTATATTTCCACTGGACTAAGAATTCCTTGATGGTTCAATGATGTAGGCAATGCTCACACTAGTCCAAAACTGCTTGTGGTTGTAGCCAAATGGAGCCTTCTTCATCCAACTTGGGAAGGTTGGTTTGAGTTTGATACTTAGTTCCAATCACCTTGTTTAAGAATGAAACATGAAAAACAAGATGTAGATTAGAATGAATTGGAAAATATAACTGATAGGCCACCTGTCCCACACGCTTGAGAACTATATAAGGACCATAAAATTTGGGTGCCAACTTCTGAAAATGGTCGGCCTTGAGGGAAGTTTTCTTGTAAGGTTGTAGTCAAAGAAACACCTGATCCCCTTCTGCAAAATGACGTTCAAGGTGACCTTGATATGCTTGTTGCTTGATGCGATTCTGGTCCATGACCAAATTCTCTTTGAGGGTACAAAGAATATCCTCTCGAACTGTAAGCATTTGGTCAAATACCTGGACCTTGGAGACACCTAGTAAATATGAGAGAATTGACATTGGATATTTTCCATATACCACTTCAAAAGGAGTCATGTGGGTAGCTATATGGTATAAATTGTTGTGCTACCATTAATATAGGGGTAACCATTGAGCCCACTGATTTTTCTTTTTTGATGAAAAACATCTCAAATATGTTTCCAAACACTTGTTGACAACTTCAGTTTGACCATCCGTCTGGGGATGATAAGTTGTGTCGAGATGCAATTGGGTGCCTTGTAGCTTGACTAGTTCTTGCCAAAAATTGTTGGTGAAAGTTGGTTCACGATAAGAAACAATAGAATGTGGCATGCCATGAAGCTTGAAAACCTGATCCATGAAAATATGAGCCACTGTGGATGTTTTAAATGGGTGTTGAAGAGCACAGAAATGAGCATACTTGGAAATGCGATCAACTACCACCATGATGACTGATTTATTTCCTAATTTAGTTAATCCTATAATAAAATCCACAGAGATATCCCTCCAAATAGCAAGTGGAATCGAAAGTGGTTGTAGTGTTCCAGAAGATTTGTCTATTTCTCCCTTGTTGCATTGACACACATCACATTCAGCCACAAAATTATGAATGTCTTGTTTCATACCATCCCAGAAAAAAGAACATTTGACCCTATCATAGGTTTTGGTAAACTCGGAAGTGCCCATCTGTGGGTGTAGCATGAAGCTCAGAAAGCACCATGTATTTAAGTTTTGATTGATTACTTAAATACAAATGACCTTTGTATCGAAGCTCATCATGGAGCCAAGAGTACCCTAGGGAAATGGGAGAATTGGACTACAATTGTTGTATCAGATGTGAACTTTTGGGATCACGTAGCCATTTTTGGCAAATGGATTGGAGCCAATCTAGTACAATGAAGGAGAGAGAAAAAAGGGAGCCTTCATCTACATATTTTTGGGAAAGTGCATCTGCAACCACATTGTCTTTTCCTTTCATGTAAATGATCTGATAATCATATCCAAATAGATTAGTCACCCATTTTTGTTTCTCTAGGGAGGAAATGCATTGTTCCAAAAAATACTTGAGGCTTTGATGATCTATATTAATTTGGAAGTGTTGCCCCAATAGATAAGGGCACCACAAATCATTGGCATGCAAAATAGACAACATTTCCTTTTCATAGATTGATTTGCCCAAATTTTGTTTAGATAGTTGTTTGCTGGTAAATGCCAAAGTCCAACCCTCTTGCATAAGGACAATGCCAATACTTCTCCCTGAAGCATCACATTCCAAGACAAAGGTATTTGTGAAATCAGGAAGGGCTAAGACTAGAGTGGTGCACATGGCCATCTTCAAGGTTTGAAAATTATGAGCAGCTATTGGAGTCCAAGTGAAAGAATTCTTTTTAAGGAGTGCGGTGAGAGGTGCCAAAATCTTTCCATAACTCTTAAGAAACTTGCGATAATAACCTGTTAAGCCTAGAAATCCTCGCAAGCTTTTGAGAGTCTTTGGGTGAGGCCAGTCATGCATAGCTTCAATATTTTTAGGATCCACCCTGACTTCATTCTTGCCAACAAGATGACCCAAGTACTCGACTTCTGAGGCACCAAAATCACATTTAGATTGTTTCAGGAAAAGTTGGTGCTGAGATAGTATATGCAAAATACGGTCCACATGAGCAAGATGGTTTGCTTAGGTTTTTCTATAGATGAGGATATCATCAAATAAAACTAAGACAAAATGATGGAGAAAAGAGTGAAAGACATGATTTATGAGGGTTTGGAAGGTGGAGGGAGCATTACACAAGCCAAAGGGCACGACCAAAAACTCATAGTGGCCCTCATGAGTTCTAAAGGTAGTCTTAGGAATGTCTTCCTCTTTCATACAGATCTGGTGGTAGCCAGAATGAAGATCAAGTTTAGTAAAGAACTGGGCGCCACTTAATTCATCCAAGAGGTCAACAATGACAGGAATAGGAAATTTGTCTTTAATGGTGAGTTTGTTGAGGGTGCGAAAGTCAGGACACATGTGGAAAGAACCTTATTTCTTCAGGACCATGACCATAGGAGAAGAGTAGGGGCTCATACTAGGGAGGATAATGCCTGCATTAAGAAATTCTTCAACCATTTTCTCAATTTCATTTTTTGGGAAAAGGGGTGACAATAGGGACGAATAATGGGAGGAAGGCTTCCTGTTATAAGGGGAATGGAATGATCATGAACACCACGGGAAGGCGGGAGTCCCTAGGGAGTGGAAAAGACCAATTGATGTTTAGAGAGGATGGATTGGAGGTCTTGTGGCACAAAGGGTGCCTCAGTTGCCTGTATGGCATGGAGTTGGGAAATAACACCAGAATGACCTTTTTTGAGCAAATTTTCCATGCGATGGGAACTAATGATCTTAGGTGAAACGACGATGATGCCTTGGAACTTATATTTTTGGCCCTCCTAGTCGAATTTCATGGTTAATTCCTTGAAATACATGAGAATGGGACCCAAAGACCTTAGCCAGTCTACACCTAACACAATGTCACAACCGCCCATGTCAATAGAAAATATATGAGATATTAGGTGGTAGTCATCAATTTGGAGACACACATTTTCACAACACCCTCCACATTTCATGGAGCCTCCGTTGACAATCATGATTTGGAAATTATTGATTGCATGGATATAGCAATGAGTTTCTTTGGCAATGCGGCGATGAATAAAATTATGGGTGCTTCCACTATCAACAAGAATGATGACCTTCCTATGCTTGATGTAAACGATTAGCTTTAGGGTTTGGGGAGTAGAGAGCCAGTGAGAGCATTTAGGGAAATGACCGGTTCTACTTCAGGAGGGTCTGAGGGGGGGGGGGGTTATGTCAGTGGTTTCAGGTGACTCAGACACAAGGGGAGTTTCAACATCCTCTTCCAAAATATCCTCCAAGATGGCCATAAAAAGATTTTGTTCTTTAGACTTGTGGCCCGGAAAATATTTGTCATCACAATTATAACAAAGGCCTTTGAGTTGGTGTTCAGCCATTTCATCCTTGGTCAATTTTTGGATCTTTAGTGGAGAAGAGAGAGTAGTGGGATTTACTAGTTTAGTGTGAGGAATAAAGGAGGGTTTCTGGTTTTGAGAAGATACAACATGTTTTGCTTCTTTATCTCTTTTATTAGCCTCCACCCAACTCTGAGGCTGATCCTTGAGGACATGGGCATGAATCTCATCCTTGAGGCCATTGATAAAACATTCTCAGAAAAAGGCATCATACATGCCCTTTGTCTGAAAAGATAGACGCTCAAAAGAATCTATAAAGTCTTCCACTATTCTTGATTGTTTCAACTTTGTCAAAAGGCCTAAATGGTTGGTGTTGGTGTCAAAGAATTCATAAATCTCTACCACAAAGTGTGTCCAAGCAATATACCCTTGACGGGAAGTTTTTCTCCATTTCCACCATTGCCAACGTTCTTGATCTAGATGGAGAACACCATACTAGAGTTTGGCCAACTCATATATAATGTCATATAAAGAGAAATAATGTTCCATTTGGGTTACCCAACTAGTGGGATCCAAGCCATCAAATTTCGTCACATCTACCCACGGAAGGGCTAGGTCACACTAAAAGTGATGGGGCTACAAATTATGGGAATGAGAGGAAGTTTCAACTTCGGTATGTGGAGGTGGGTCAGATAAAGGGTTATCTACAGGGATATGTATCTTGGTGCAGATCATCAAGATGACAGATTCAAGCTAGGTTGTCATGTATTGTTTGAGTTCCTTGATTGAGGTGGCAATGGAGGACTGCATGGTGGTATTGATGGTGACAACATTGACGAGGGAACCAAAACAGGGTGGGTGGGGTCAAAACTTTTGCTGAAAAATGATATGTATGAATGTGATAAGGGTGAAGAGATAAATCCAATAGAATAGGTCTCAAATAATGGTTCAAAAATTTCCATACTGAAGAGTTATTTTTTTTTACACCTGCAGAGTTATACTCCGGTCTGAAGAATACTGTAGTGATGAAATGCCCAAATTCTTAACTAGGAAGAAATGTGTAGTGATTTGGCAACCTAAACATAGTTGTGTGACAATAGTTCTTGTCTGTTTTAATGTTTTTGTTTCCATCCCTAAGGGTTAGGTATTCAAGGGTTCTACAGACAAGGGTTTTCCCTATGTTATAGCTCTCTGATATACGTGCGGGGTCTAACAGTAGTACTCAGCCCAATATCTTATGGCACTAACTAAGGAGGCTAGACCATTCCCTTAGTCGTACTAGCTGACTACCCAGGTGCTAGAGAGTATCTTTCTGAGTGTTGTTCTTAGTGGCACTATAGCAGTCAGGCGACCGATCGGTTTATCTAAAGAGGGCTTCAGGAAATCTAGGTCGATTCGTACACAGGTGATGTCTGATGCAATACCACTCAAAGGGGTACCAACCAGGGTTACAAGGGTGGCCAATAGATGTGATCTTAAGTACCACTTGTATTTCCTGCATGTATGAATCCCTCAATCACGGGTTTATGTGTGTAATGATAGATCTTTGTGGCTTAAAGATGCTCGAATACGTCTCCACCCTGAAAAAAATTTAACCCACAATTTCTGCTGAGGAAAGTGCTCTGATACCAATTGTAATATGCCAGATATAAAAAGTATGCAGAACATAAATAAAATGCTAGAAATGGAATATAAACAACAATATAACCAGAACAATCACCACAATAACACGAAAATGATATCAAAATAACACCAAAAATAGCATTGTGATTCTGAGAGCAATGTTCACGGGCCTCTTCGAGGGGGCAACCTCCATTCAAGAAGAGATCTATTACAATAATATACAAGCTAGGGTTCTCATACCCTCGACTCCTATTTATACTAAATATGTCTATCAATAGAATCATCTAGAGGAAGATCCTTCTAGAAGCGGAAGCTTCTATTAGGTCTTCTTACATTTGACTTATTATACTTTATTGCAAGGCCTTATTAATATTGACCTTTATTACATCGGAATACATTGTTCTACCTATGTGAGGGGTTAGGTCCCTAACAAAGTCGAGTGCAGAAGTCAGATATAGAAGTCGGTTGAACATACAGTTAGAGTCGACTGACCAGGTAGTTAAGAACTGTAACTGAATGACATGCATAAATGTGTGTGTGTGTGTGGCTATGTAAAAAAGAGATGGATGTTGTTTTATCTACATAATAAAGTGTATTGTATGGTTCTCCCATTACTTGTGTATGCTTCCATGTGTCTCTATGCATGCTTGTATATGATACTATAATACATGTTTCTCTATGTAAGGATCTACCAGTAACTTGTACTTTCCCTCAGAATACAATGATACTTTATCATTCTATAATGTTCATGAGGAGGCCCCCACCTTGAAAATCCTTGTTGTTATAGTTATGTAAACCTATTTTTAGGTCATACTACCCTATTTACATATAATATTAACAAATTGTATTATCTAGGTAAATTAAAGAAGTAGACCAATGTTTCCTTTGTTCTCGTTGAAACAAGTACTCACCTATAACCCTTGTATATGGGATCTTATGTAGCTTTCCATGCCAAGGTTTTAGAACAATATCGATGTCCATTGCAAGACCGCCCTTAGTTTTTAAGGCATTTCCTATTTACCTTCGATTGAGTTTTCCAAATTCATGAATTTTTGAATTCCCTATTGATATTTGATTTCTTATCTAATTTTGCATATTTCAAAGTCATATTCCAAGGCTGGGACTGCAACAAAGGTATTACACACAATAATACTTTGATTTCATATAGAAACACATATATTGAATAGATCTTGATTACAAAAACTTTACAAACACCATAACATATAGAATTGTGACATTGACATGTTATGATATCATGCATTATTGTGAGAATTTTCTATTAATTATTATTTCATATGAAAATAGTTTATCATACCCTTAATGATTGAGAAAGGTTGCTCCTCTCTACAAATAGGTCACTTTAAGTTTTCTTGGTTTGGTTGAAATTGCATTTTGGTTTTGACACTTAGGAAAATTTTAATGATCAATTTTTGACCATCGAACAAGTTAGTTTAAACTCCTCTGGTGTACACTGGAGGAGTTCCCTCCAACTGATCCGATGACCATTAGATAAATTCCCTTGTTCTCTCCCAAAACCCACCTCACAACTTTACATAAATTCCTCTTCTTTAACTGGAGGAGTTCTTACTAACACTTTTTGTCAAACCAAAGGAGTTCCTTTCTTCTCTTCTGACGACCACCACACGTCCACTAGGGAATTTCCTCTAAAATTTTCCTGGATAAAAAACTCCATCAACATAATTTGTATAAACCCCTCTGGTATACATTAGAGGCTTTCTCACAAACTACTCTGGTGCATACCAGAGGTTCTTTCTTAAACTTCCCCGATGCGATTTTCCAAAACTTGTCGATTGTATTATTGCACTTGTTTATTTATAAATAGGTTCACTCTCTCTCAAATGATTCACTATTGTTTCTCACGAGTTCCAAACAGTCGTGACGAAAAAGGCACCGAGCAAACCCTGTCATTCAAGATTGTAACTTGTGAAGTCCTCTAGTCATTACTTTTGATGGTTATCCATGTAGTATTCAAGTGCCAGGTAATCCCTAGACACTTTCTCTCACTTAATTGTTAGGGTTAGTATTTTTATTCTTTCTACCGAATCATCATTTTGACAGCTGCCTCTTAAAAACAAATCGCCCCACCATCAATTTTACCTTAGGTACCCATGGCATCTCTAGCACATACTCTTGAACCCTAACCCTGGGAAATCCAGAGACCTTGACCCCTTACCTCCTCTGGTCTTTAGTCATTCCTCACCATCTTGAATTTAATTGTTCTCCTCCCCCATGGACAAATCCTTATCCTAATTTTAATTCAAGTTGGGATGATCCGTAGATTCCTCCATCGTATTGATAAAATTTGGCACATTTTTATCTCTTTTGAAGGGAGGTTTCATAAAATACATTGCCATCGTGGCCAAAGTTACCATCACAATAGGATTTGAACCCATGCCCAGCCCGTGGGGGAGGATAGAATGTGTCCTTACCTTTATATCTCTGCATTTTTCTTGAGTAAATCATGCCCAAACTATGGGGGATTCTAGCATGAATATTTAACTTTATATCTATGTGTTTTTCTTGAGTAAATCGTGCTCAACCTGTGGGGAGGCTAGCATGTGTATTACCTTTAAATATCTGCATTTCCTTGAGTAAATCATTCCCATCCTGCGGGGGAGCCTAGCGCATGACTTTACCTTTATATCTCTGCATTTTTCTTGATTAAATCGTTCTCAGCCTATGGGGGAGGCTATCCTGTGTCTTTACCCTTTATCTCTAGATGGGTGGAAGTCCTCCAACTCGGTGCAGTTCCAGTTACATAATAATAAGGTTGATTTATAGGAATTATGATTTGGAGTAAAATTTCTATTTAGCATTTTATATTTAGAGTCTTTTAGTTCTATATGCTCTCCTTAAATATTCCTTTAATGTGATATTCTCTTCTTTAAGGATATTGTAAATTGTTGTCTCGATGCGCCTTAAGACTAACATGGATGGATAATTTATTTAATCATTGTTTTACTTGCGCCATGCTATGTATAGATAGGAGTGGATACTGTTGTGTGTATTTTACTCTGTTAGGGTCCTAACCCGCACATAGGTAGAGCAATATATTCGGATGTAATAAAGGTCAATATTAATAAGGCCTTTCAATAAAATAGAATAAGGCAGATGTAAGAAGACCTAATAGAAGCTTCCACTTCTAGAAGGATCTTCCTCTAGATGCTTCTCTTGATAGACATATTTAGTATAAATAAGGGTCAAGGGTATGAAAACCCTAGCTTGGAGATTATTGTAACAGAGTGTTTCTCGACTGGAGGTTGTCCCCTCGAAGAGGCTCATGAACATTGCTTTTTGAATCAAATTGTTATTTCTTTTGTGGTTCTTATATCATTTATGTCTTATTATGGAGATTATGCTAGTTATATTATTGTTATTCTTCCATTTCTAGCATTTTATTTCTGTTATGCATACTTTTTATATCTGGTATATTACAAATGGT
>ML790875.1:942374-974109 GCA_009831015.1 Picea engelmannii | reverse complement strand
TTGTTATTTCTTTTGTGGTTCTTATATCATTTATGTCTTATTATGGAGATTATGCTAGTTATATTATTGTTATTCTTCCATTTCTAGCATTTTATTTCTGTTATGCATACTTTTTATATCTGGTATATTACAAATGGTATCAGAGCACTTTCCTTGCCAGAAATTGTGGGATTTTTTTTTTTTAGGGTAGAGATGTATTCTGGTGTCTTGAAGACACAAAGATCTGTCGTTACGCACATAAACCCATGGTTGAGGGATTCATACATGCAGGAAATACAAGTGGTTCTTAAGTGCACATCTGTTGGCCACCCTTGTAACCCTTGTTAGTACCCCTTCGAGTGGTAGCACATCAGACAAAACCTGTGTATGGATCGGCCTAGATTTCCTAGAGCCCTCTTTAGATAAACCGATCGGTCGCCTGACTTATATAGTGCCACCGAGAACAACACTTGAGAAGATACTCTCTAGTACCTGGGTAGTCGGGTAGTACGACTAAGGGTATGGTCTATCCTCCTTAGTTAGTGCCCTGAGATATTGGTTCGAGTACTATTGTTGGACCCCACACGTATATCAGAGAGCTATAGCACAGGGAAAACCCTTGTCTGTAGAACCCTTGAATACCTAACCCTTGGGGGACAGAAACATAAACAAATTAAAACAAACAAGATCTATTGTCGTGCAACTATGTTCGGGTTGCCAAGTAAATACAAATTTCTTTCTGGTTAAGCATTTGAGGATTTCATCGCTGTAGCATTCTTCAGACCAGAGTATAACTCCATAGGTGTAAAAAAAAAAAAAGAAGTATGGAAATGTTTTCACCATTATTTGAGACCTATTCCATTGGATTCATCTCTTCTCCCTTATCACATTCATCCATATCATTTTTCAGCAAAATTTTTGACCCCGCCCGCCCCTTTTCAGTTCACCCATCCTCATGGCCCATACCCGTAGCCAAGACCTGGAAGCTCACTTCAACACATTGCAATCTAGTTTCCTTGAGACCCCAAAATAAGTGAAACAACTCAGTGCTACCATTTCCTCCATCGATACATCCATCAATACAACCATAAATACATCCATGCAGTCCTCAATGGAGGAAGTCAAACAAGAACTGACCACCCAGCTTGAATCTGTCTTTGCATCACTCTGCACCAAACTGAAGATCCCTACAGATGACCCTTTCTCTAACGCATCTCCAAAGACTGAAGGTGAACATTCCTCCCATTCCCATACCTTTCAGCACCATCACTTTCAATGTGACCTACGCCTTCCGCGGGTGGATGTGACCAAATTTGATGGCTCGGACCCCACTGGTTGGGTCACCCAAATGGAACATTATTTCTCTTTATACAGCATTATAGATGACTTGGCCAAACTTTGGTATGGTGTTCTCCATCTAGATCAAGAACGTTGGCAGTGGTGGCAATGGAGAAAAACTTCCTGTCAAGGGTATATTGCTTGGACCCAATTTGTGACTGAGCTTTATGAACGCTTTGACACTGACACCAACCATTTGGACCAGTTGACAAATTTGAAACAATCAGGAACAATAGAATACTTCATAGCTACCTTTGAGCACCTGGCTTTTCAAACAGAGGGCATGACTGATGCTTTCTTTCGAGAGTGTTTTATCAGTGGCCTCAAGGATGAGATTTGGGCCCATGTCCTCATGGCTTGAACTTCGAGTTTGGTGGAGGCTACTAAAAAATATAAAGAAGAACAATAGGTTGTATCCTCTCAAAATCGTAAAACCTCCTTTATCCCTCGCCCTAAACCCGTAAATACCACTACTCCCTCCGCCCCATTAAAGATCCAAAAATTGACCAGGGCTAAAATGGCTGAATTCCAACTCAAAGGCCTTTGTTATAATTGTGATGACAAATATTTCCCAGGCCACAAGTGTAACAAACAACATCTTTTTATGGCCATATCTGAGGATATTTCAGAAAAGGATGTTGAAAATCCCCGTGTGCCTGAGTCACCTGAAATCACTGACATAACCCCTCCCTCAGACCCTCCTGAAGTGGAACCAATGATTTCCCTCAATGCTCTCACTGGCTTCTCTGCCCCCCAAACCCTCAAGTTAATCAATTACATCAAGCATCTTAAGGTCATCATTCTGGTTGATAGTGGAAGCACCCACAATTTTATTCATCGGCGCATTGCCCGAGAAACTCATTGCTACATCCATGCCGTCAACAATTTCCAAATCATGATTGCCAATGGTGGTTCCATGAAATGTGGAGGGTGCTATGAAAATGTGTGTCTCCAAATCGGTGACTACCACCTAAAATCCCATATGTTTGCTATTGACATGGGCAGATGTGACATTATGTCGAGTGCAAACTGGATAAGGAATTTGGGTCCCATTCTCATGAATTTTAAGGAATTAGCCATGAAATTCGACCAGGAATGCCACCAATATAAATTCCAAGGCATCACTTCTGGTTCACCTGAGGTCATTAGTTCCCATCGCATGGAAAATCTACTCAGAAAAGGTCATTCTGGTGTCATTGCCCAACTCCATGCCATACAAGAAATAGAGACACCCCCCGTGCCGCAAGACCTCCAAGCCCTCCTTTCTAAACATCAAATGGTATTTTCCACTCCCCAAGGACTCCCTCCTTCCCACGGTGTTCATGATCATTCCATTCCCCTTGTACCCAGAAGCCTTCGTCCCAATATCCTTTCGTATTGCCACCCCTTTTCACAAAAAAATGAAATTGAGAAAATGATCCAGGAACTCCTTACGGCAGGTGTTATCCACCCTATTACGAGCCCTTACTCTTCTCCTGTAGTCATGGTCCTAAAGAAAGAAGGTTCATGGAGAATGTGTCCTAACTTTCATGCCCTCAACAAACTGACCATTAAAGACAAATTTCCCATTCCTGTCATTGATGACCTCCTAGATGAATTGAGTGGCACCCAATTCTTTACTAAACTTGATCTTTGCTCGGGCTATCACCAAATACGTATGAAAGAGGTAGACATTCCCAAGACGGCCTTTTGAACTCACGAGGGCCACTATGAGTTTTTGGTCATGCTCTTTGGTTTTTGTAATGCCCCCTCCACCTTCCAAAGCCTCATGAATCATGTCTTCCGTCCTTTTCTTCATCATTTTGTCTTAGTTTTTTTTGATGATATCCTCATCTATAGAAAAACCTGGACATACCACATTACTCATGTGGATCGAGTTCTCCATCTACTCTCTCAGCACCAACTTTTCCTCAAATAGTCTAAATGTGCCTTTGGTGCCTCAGAAGTAGAATACTTGGGTCATCTAGTTGGCAAGGATGGCATCAGGGTGGATCCGAAAAAGATTGAACCTATGCAAGACTGGCCGCACCCAAAGACTCTCAAAAGATTGCATGGATTTTTGGGCTTAAGAGGGTATTATCGCAAGTTTGTTAATAATTATGGAAAGATTTCAACACCTCTCACTGCTCTCCTAAAAAAGAACGCTTTCACTTGGACTCCAACCGCTACTCAATCTTTCCAAACCTTGAAGATGGCCATGTGCACCACTTCGGTTCTGGCCCTTCCTGATTTCACAAAGACCTTTGTGTTGGAATGTGATGCCTGAGGGAAACAAATCAATGTTGTCCTTATGCAAGAGGGTCGACCTTTGGCCTTCACCAACAAGCAACTCTTTGAAAGGAATCTGGGCAAACCCATCTATGAAAAGGAAATGTTGGCTCTTCTGCATGCCATTGATCTATGGCACCCTTATCTCTTGGGGAAACATTTCCAAATTAAGATAAACCATCAAAGCCTCAAGTACTTCCTGGAACAACGCATTTCCTCCCTGGAGCAAAAAAAATGGGTGACTAAACTCTTTGGATATGATTATGAGATCATTTACAAGAAAGGAAAAGACAATGTGGTGGCAGATGCATTGTCCCAAAAATATGAAGACGAAGGATCCCTTTTTTCTCTTTCCTTCATTGTACTAGATTGGCTCCAAGATGTTCGCCAGGAATGGCTACAAGATCCCAAAAGTTCGCATCTAATCCAACAATTGTAGACCAATGCTCCAGCTCCCCCAGGGTACTCTTGGCTCTAGGATGAGCTTCGATACAAAGGTTGTTTTTATTTAAGTAAACAATCAAAGGTTAAATCCATGGTACTTTCTGAGCTTCATGCTACACGCATAGTGGGGCACTCTGAGTTCACCAAAACCTATGACAAGGTCAAACATTCTTTTTTCTAGGATGGTATGAAACATGAAATTCGTAATTATGTCACTGAATGTGATGTGTGTCAACACAATAAGGGAGAAACGGTCAAATCTCTGGGCACACTACAACCGCTTCTGATTCCACCTGTTATTTGGAAGGATATCTCTATGGACTTTATTACCAGCTTACCCAAATTAGGAAATAAATCAGTCATAATGGTGGTTGTGGATCGCCTTCCAAGTATGCTCATTTCTGCGCTCTTCAACACCCATTTACTGCATCCACGGTGGCTCAAATTTTCATGGACCAGGTCTTCAAGCTTCATGGCATGCCACACTCTATTGTTTCTGATCATGAACCAACTTTCACAAGCAATTTTGGGCAAGAACTGTTCAAGCTACAGGGCACCCAATTGCATCTCATCATAGCTTATCATCCCTAGACTAATGGTTAAATGAAAGTTGTCAACAAGTGTTTGGAAACATATCTGAGGTGTTTTTCCTTTGAAAAGAAAAATCAGTGAGCTCAATGGTTACCCCTAGCTGAATGGTGGTACAACACTTCCTACCATACAGCTACATGCATGACGCCTTTTGAAGCGGTATATGGACATAAGCCACCTTCAGTTCTCTCATACTTACCCGGTACCTCGAAGGTCCAGGCAGTTGACCAAACACTTACAGTTCGAGAGGATATTTTTCGTACCCTCAAAGAGAACTTGGTCATGGAACATAATCGCATGAAGCAACAAGCAGATCAAGGTCACTCTGAACGTCAATTTGTAGAAGGGGATCAAGTGTTTCTGCGACTGCAACCATACAAGTAAACTTCCCTTAAGGCCGATCATTGTCAGAATCTAGCGCCCAAATTTTATGGTCCTTCTACAGTTCTAAAGCATGTGGAACAAGTCGCCTATTAGTTAGCTCTGCCCAGTGATTCGGAGCTACATCCTATTTTTCATGATTCATGCTTAAAGAAGGTGATTGAAACTAGGTGCCAAATTCAAACCAACCTTCCCGAGTTAGCTGAAGAAGGATCCATTTGGCTACAACCAGAAGCAGTTTTGGACCAGCGTGAGCACTGCCTGTGTCAAAGAATGATCAAGGAAGTTCTAGTCCAGTGGAAATATACAACTCCAGCAGATGCCACTTGGGAACCAGCTACCATTCTGCAGCAGTTTCCACATCTCAAGCCTTGAGGACAACGTTGTTTTTAAGGGGGCGAACATGTTAGGGTCCTAACCCGCACGTAGGTAGAGAAATATATTCAGATGTAATAAAGGTCAATATTAATAAGGCCTTTCAAAAAAATAGAATAAGGCAGATGTAAGAAAACCTAATAGAAGCTTCCGCTTCTATAAGGATCTTCCTCTAGATGCTTCTCTTGATAGACATATTTATTATAAATAAGGATCGAGGGTATGAAAACCCTATCTTGAAGATTATTGTAATAGAGCACTGCTTGACTAGAGGTTGCCCCTTTGAAGAGGCCCGTGAACATTTCTTTCTGAATCAAAGTGCTATTTTTGTTGTTGTTCTTATATCATTTCTGTGTTATTGTGGAGATTATGCTGGTTATATCACTGTTATTTTGCCATTTCTACCATTTTATTTATGTTTTGCATACTTTTTATATCTGGTATATTACATACTCTTCCTCCATTAATCGTGTTGATGTATGATCCTTGAAAGGAGGAGATATCCTTTCACACTGAATAAAATTGATGATACTTTTGGGCCTTAACTTATTTCGTTGTGTGTTTCCTTTGTAATATTCTCTTGTTTTTGAATTTTAACATTGATCACTTTTGGCATCATGAGTAGTTTGCTAATTAATCTAGCGCCATGGAATTGTGTAGATGTATGTCTAATTTAGAAAATAGTTTCCACTCACGCCTTTACTTATGTTGATCCGTGAATGTTCTAGAGTTGTTTACTCTCGTGCACAGCGATTATTTAAATGTTGATGCATGATTGATAACGATGATGGTTACCCTTGTGCCTTGATTAAATGATGAATAGGATTGATGGATTGATCTAATTGATGATGGGACTTGTTGTTAGTTGGATGTAGAGACCTCCTTGTTCCTCAGAACAATCGCTTGACCTGAGACCTTAAATGGTTAAAATCAATTGGAACCTGGGCTTGAGCATTTTTTATGTGTCGTGAAGGTCCTAACCTTGCAAGGGAAGTTGGGCGGGTAGTATCTTATGTCATTATTATTATTATATTTATGATCCTTAAGTTAGCGTTATATTATCTCATGTTATCATGGTGTTATTTGATGATTATCCTGATGACATGAGTTAGGAGATTTATGATTCATACTATTTATGCGTCTTTACTTATTATATGAATGCAATGATTATGGGATGTTATTTATTTGTGTTAACGCGTAGATGTGTGTATCGTAGTTATGGTGATGAGGTGTTAGATTGTGTCGTGATTGATTGTTAATGCATTAATATTGTTTTGTTAATATATTGGATGATGTGTCCATTATGTTGTTATTAATCATGATGTATAATTTCCTAATGCAAAAAAAACAATTACCTGTTGTACGTCACTTTTGTTGTCGTAATGGTGGGGGCGTTACATATGGTATCAAAGTAGGTTCAACTCTACGACTTGGGATAATTATGCCTTCCACTGTATAAACCCTTGATTAATAATTTATCACTAATTAATTGAATTGTATTCATGTAGGTAATCATGGTTATAGGACAATGTGGAGGAAAATGACGTGGTGATAGGGGAGGAGGTGTGATGCCTCCAGTAGCATCCATGCCAGAGGGGTCTAACCCCCAAGGAGAAGAACAAGTCATCAGATAGGAACATATAGTTGTGGGGGATGTGGTTGAGTTAATGAGGTCCTTCCATAGGATTTCAGATGCCTTGATTAGTTGTATGGATAGAGATGAGGCCAGGGCACATGTACCCCTTGAGGGTCCACAATGCACCCTAGCCAGTACTGGTAGCATTCACTGAGAACTAGAGAAGGTCAAGTTTCCCAAGTTCTTGGGTGCCACAGATGACACAGTCATCGAGGCATGGTTGGATAAAATGGTGATGTGCTTTGCAATTCATGAATATACCTCCAACATGAAAGTCTGCATGGAGGCATTTCAACTGAAGGGGAGTGCTCTTCTATGGTGGAAGATGCTCTTGCCATAAATGAACATGGTCGTCGAAGATGTGTCATGGGAATTGTTTGAGGAGAGGTTCTGAGAGAGGTATCTATTTGAGGAATTCATTGAGTGCCATCTCAATGAGTTCAATGCCTTATGATAGGGTGGTCATACGGTGCCTGTGTAAAAGGCCCATTTCATGGAGCTACTTAGGTATGCTCCACTTCTAAAAACCGATAAGATTAAGGTCAACAAGTTTGTGTTTGTCCTTAACATTAACATTCATGAGAAAGTGAGGATACTAATGCCTCAGACATTGCACAATGTTGTCCAGAAGGCCCTCATAGCTGAGGAAGAGATGATAAGTAGGGGTCAGAGCAGGACTCCTGCAAGACCAATGGGACAGGTGACATCTGGTGTGCAAGAACATCAGACATGAGCTAGACATCCTTGAGGGTATCAAGGCACTCCGAGAGGATCCACATTCACGACACCACGATGACCAGTGCCTCAACAGCTGACTCCCTATAGAGGACCATAGCGCCAACAACAATTTTTTCTACCACAACAACATTTTATACCTGTTCAACAGAACAAACTAGGGTTTCAGGTGGGTGGGCCATTCGCTTCTACTTCGAGGATCAAGATTATTGGACCGAATACCTGATGTTGGACATGTGGAGAATGAAATTACCAATGTGAATGTCCAGTTGAGAGGGCCAGAAAAGTCAGGTCAGGCGGACACACTACAGTAGTACATTTAGGAAAGGCCCACCAGATTCATGCAATGGTGAATGACCACCATGTCGAGAACCAATATACTATGCTTGAGATGTCAGGTACCATCGCTGACCAGAAATTTAGTATTTTGATAGATACAGGTGCTACAAAGAGATTTATTTCTGGTGTAGTGATAAAAATAATTAAGGTAAAGGTAGTCGAGCAGGATGCGTTTAGCTATATGGAAATGGCTTCGAGAGCCAAGCAGAAAGTTGAAGGAAAGGTTATGGTTTGTAGTCTTAACTTGGGAGATTTTTCCATGAAGGCCAACTTGTACGTCATGATATTAGGATCTTATGACATTGTGATCGATTTGGACCAGTTGGAACCGCATGAGGCGATACTCAACTGTAAGATGAAATGGTTGAGTTTGATTGATGATGAGGGATAGAGATGAGTGATTGTCGGAAGAAACCAGGGAGTTTCCCTAAGGTTCATCTCTTCCCTACAGCTACAGAAGAACATGTGAAAGGGATGCAATATATATGCAATATTAGCGCTGAACGATAAGGTCATTGCAGAGGGACTAGAAAACCTTCTTGTAGTACGAGAGTTTGCGGATGTATTCCCAAAAGAATTGCTAGGTTTTGTGCCTAAAATGGAATTGGAATTTAACATCAAATTAAAACCTGGAACTGAACCGATAACAAGAAGAACTTATCGGATGTTGACCCCTGAGTTACAGGAGTTGAAAATGAAACTGAAGGAGTTGTTGGACCTAGGACTTATACATCCAAGCGTGTCTCCTTGGGGTGCACCTGTTATTTTCATGCGGGAGAAGGATGGGTCATGGAGACTCTGCATTGACTGTCATTAATTGAGAAAGGCAATGATCAAGAACCAATATCTATTTCCAAGAATAGATGATTTGTTTTATGAAATGAAAGGTGCGACAGTGTTTTCGAAGATCGAATTGAGATCATGATATCACCAATTATGGATCACATATGAAGACATTCCTAAGACTGCATTCAAGATGAGGTTTGGGCATTACGAATTTACTGTTTTACCATTTGGATTGACAAACTCCCTAGGGGTATTCATGAGCTTGATGAATGGGGTGTTCTGTGAATACTTGGACAAGTTTGTTCAAGTATTCATTGATGATATTTTGATATATTCGTGGATGATGGAAGAACATGATGAACATTTGCGTTTGGTACTACAATGTTTACAAGAGAACAAATTATATGGGAAACTATCAAAATTCTCTTTTTACCAATTGAAGATTCATTAATTAGGGCATGGTATCTTTGGTGAAGGTATTGCTGTGGATCCAGCGAAGGTAGAGGCTATTATGGAATGGCCCGCACTGATGAACATACCAGAAGTACATAGCTTTGTGGGTCTAGATGGATACTATCGACGGTTCATCAAAGGTTTTTCGAAGATAGAAAATCCGATTACATAATTGCAGAAGAAAAACAAGAAGTTTGTTTGGACCAAGAAATGCGTGGAAGCATTTCGAAGGCTCGAAGATCTGTTGACGATAACACCAATAATAAAGTTCCCTGACATGGACGAGGAATTCTTGGTATGCACAGATGCGTCCAAGGAATTCTTAGGCAGAGTCTTGATGCAAGATGGTCAAGTGATCGCTTACATATCAAGAAAGTTAAGAAAGCATAAGGAGAACTATGTGACGCACGATTTGGAGTTATTGGCCATTGTGTATTCCTTGAGTGTAACACATTTTTATGCAAAGTGACTTGAAGGCGTGGCAAATGCGTTGGTTAGAACTACTTAGTGAGTATGACTTTGAGATTACCTACATAAAAGGAACAATGAACATAGTGACATATGTGTTGAGTTTGGGACCACACATATTTTCAATGATACCTATTCAGAAGAATCTTCATGAAAATATTCTAAATATACAACACAACGATGACTAGTATAAGGAGGTTAAGGAATTTATTGGACAAGACACCATGTTGGTACCAAAATTTGAGGGATTTACTATGGACAATGACATATTAATGATATGTAATAACCATATTTACATACCTCCCAACAACGAGTTGAGAATTTTGATCTTAAACAAATCTCATAGAGAAGTGTACATGGCTCATCCATGAGTCACAAAGATGAGTGCAGACCTTAAACCCTTATTTTTATGGAAAGGAATGAAGGTAGACATAGTTAACTATGTGGTGAGATGTCTAGAATGCCATCAAGTGAAGGTGACATATAGACATCCGACATGATTACTAAAACCAAACGCTTTTCTATAATTGAAATGGGAGGTCATTTCGATGGACTTCATTGTTGGATTTTCATTGATGACAAGGAGGCATGACTCAATTTTCATGATAGTAGACACTCTGAGGAAGAGTGCACATTTTATCCTTGTGTGTACGACGTATGAGGTGCCAGACATAGATAGAGTATTTATTAGGGAAATAGTGAGATTGCATGGCATGCCTAAGATAATCATATATGATCGAGGATTAGTGTTTACATGATGATTTTGGACTATTTTCCAAGAGGCCTTGGGAACCCAAATTAACTTTAGTACCACTTATCACCTGAAGATAGAGAGGAGGTAGAAAGAAAAAACCATATCTTGGAATATATGTTACGTATGTATTTGATGGACCAATAGAAGCGTTGGTAGGATTTATTGCCACTCGTAGAGTTTCCATACAAAAAAAACTATCAAAGAACCATTAAGATGGTGCCATTCGAGTTTCTTTAAAGGAGATAGTGTCAGACACCTTTGATATGGGATCGGTTGGAGGATAGGGTCCTGGTAAGACCCAAAGTGATCCAAGAAATGGAATAAAAAATGAAAAAGATAAGACAAAGGATCAAAGAAGAGAAAGATCTATAGAAGTGCTATGTTGATGTGCATCACATTGACTGTAGTTATGAATTTGGTGATCAAGTCTTGTTTTGGGTAAACCCACACAAGAGTTCAATCAAGTTTGGGAAGGGTGCTAAACACTCTCCTAGGGTTGTGGGACCTTTCAAAGTTGTGGAAAGGAAAGGCCCCATGGCCTATCGACTAGCCTTTCCTTATTCTTTGCGGTGTATGCACGATGTTTTTCATGTATCTCTTTTGAGACATTATGTTAGTGATCCTACACATGTGATTGACATGAGTTCCTTGCAGGTGTCAGACAAGGGTGCACTCATGATGGAGCCAATCTGCATTTTGTACCATTGCATTCAACAGCTATGGTGTCGAACAGTCGATCAGGTCAAGGTCCAGTGGGACAATTATATTCCACACTCAACTACCTGGGAGGATGCATATGATATGCACCAATAGTTTCCATTTTTGTTTGATAGTTATAAATTTTAGATATTATCAGATACTTTATTTATGCACTTATATACTGTGAAACTTCGGGACAAAGTTTAAACAAGAGGGGGTGTATGTAACATCCTGCTCTTGCGCACGCATGATATGACTTATTCTTTTGAGGAAACTTCCATGCAAGTGATATGGTTTAGTATATGGTTGTCTATTTCACTTATGGATTCTGATGATGATGCTTATGGATTATGATGTTATGCTATCTGATATCTATGTAAAGACAACTTCTATTGATGATTTTCTCCTGAGTGTGTAGGACACTTGACAAATTGAGGATGTCGATGGCATCGATGGACCTATTTGAAATCTAGATCAAGTCAAGGAGTGGACTGTATATGGTTCGGGTATTTCTGTTTATGCATATATGACATATGATTGGGTATATTATGATGTTTTTTATGGATCTTTGACATGTTTTGTTGATGGATGCAGACTAACGATTTCTTTCTAATCAAACTCACATTAAGAGTAAAGGGGCCATGTAAAACAACTAGATATTGATGGAGAGGTGTGGCAATAGCCCTACCATAGCCTACTATCACTCCTTCCATGGCTTGAATTGTAGGTTAACGATTATCTAGTTCAGGAGATCCACGATGTCATGAGGGAAAACTGAGACAATCACTCACGAAGATTCTAAGGGGCGCACAATAAGGCATGTACTTATTCCTTTGAGGCCCTTAGTCTCTCACAAGGTCACTTGATGGAATATTAACTCCAAGGGTTGGACAACTACCAAAATCAGTCAAAGGTGAGTGGCACCCTTGGAGAACATAGTGTGTCTTGAAGGGAACGTCGCATAAATAAAACATGAATAAAGGCGAGTGGCACCCATGGAGCACATAGTGCATCTTGAAGGGCACGTCGTGTTTTTAATGAAGGTGAGCCAATGAACCTAGGTGCCTAGAAAACAATATTTTGTTTTGACATCGTCAACCTTAAAATAAATGTTAAATGATTTAATTTTATTAATTATAAAATTCCCTTAAAAATTCTAAGCCTAGTTTAAAATTAAGTGTAGGTATAAATAGGGTAAGAAGACTAAAAACTAAATAATCAATTAATAAAAGAGGGATGAAGCAAAATCAAGTTAAGAATTTAAAAGAGAAATATTTATCTAATACTTAATTATTGATTATGTTCAAGACATGATAAATTGGAACTTAGACAAAAAAGGGAAATGAATGTTAAAAGGAATGTGGAAACACAGAAAGGAATCTAGTCTAGTCTAACTAAAGAACTTTCCTAAATAAAACAAAACTAAGTTTTAGAAAGGTGTCAGTCATTAAAAGGAAATAGAAGGAATAAAGGGACAACAAGGAGCTTTTTTAGGAGCGCTTTTAGGATGGGTGAGGGAAATTGACATTTAATTAAATTAAATAAATGAATTTCTGGTGCAATTAAGGTATAAGGTGACAAGTGTACGAGAGAGAGTATTTCCTAATTAAATTTTAATAAAACGAATTAAACATGCAAATGGAAAGTGGTCATAAAGAAGAACTCTATAAAAGTAATGGCTGAGGAGAGGAATGGATCACGACTAGTATGCATAAGGTTATGCTGTCAGAATTTTCTTCACTAATTTTTCTTGTGGGAGTTGGGATACCTAGCTCGAAGAAGAGAGTGGTAGCTTGACCTCGCAACGCAAGATGGGAGATATATTTTCTTTGGTTTTGTGTGCATGGCCCCTTTACAGATTGGGGGGATAAGGGGGAAGAAGAGTACCCCTAGCATTGGTTGGGAGGTATCGGTGAGGTCTCAACGATTAGCAAGTGGAGGCGAGGATAAGCACAAGTTTTAGTCGGAGGATGCCAACAACATCCTACGTCAGTATCGACATCCTTATTGGTTACGGTATTTGGTTAGTCTATTCTCCATTTTTATAAATCTTAAACTGTATTGAATTTATTTTGTTCATCTCCTAGGATCATATATTTCTTCCTTTATTTATGTATGCTTAAAAATATTGAAGAAAACTTTATTATGGAATGGCATTTTATTCTGGGGATCACCTCAGCGTTTTTTTTACTTGCTTTTCTGTCCAGCAAGGGTATTCTCTCATGGACGCTTATTCCCTCATCAACCTCTGTTATTATAGTATTTTATTCTTTGCAAATTTGTGCTTCCATCCAACGATTTTGGGGTTTCACTGCCATTTATCTAAAATATTTTGTTTTACCCAACAAAATTTCGTTCTTTTTTTCTCAGCGAATTCACTTCTTGTACAATGAAATTACCCCCTCATTTCTCTATGTTTATTGTTTACTTTTCCCAACAAAATTTCTTTTTAGTTTTCTCAGTGAATTCACTACTTGGTATAGCAAAATCACCATTAATACATCTGCATTTCCCTTGGGTATTTATTCACCTCAGTTGACATGCATTTGTCTAGCTATAGATTTGCGTTCACAACCTAAACTCTGTGTTTTTTTCAAATATGGAAGATTTTGTTCTCAGCGTCTTTTTAAATCGTTCCCAACTATTGGGGAGGATAGCATGTTTCTTACCTTTATATCTCTGCATTTTCTTGAGTAAATTGTGCCCAGCCTGTGGGGGAGTCTAGAATGTGTCTATACATTTATATCTCTACATTTTCTTGAGAAAATCGTGCCAAGCCTATGGGGGAGGCTAGAATGTGTCTTTACCTTTATATCTCTATGTTTTTCTTGAGTAAATGGTGCCCAGCCTGTGGGGGAGGCTAGCATGTGTCCTTACCTTTATATCTCTACGTTTTTCTTGAGTAAATCATGCCAAACCTGTGGGGGAGGATAGAATGAGTCTTTACCTTTATATATCTGCATTTTGTTTTAGTAAAGCGTGCCGAGCCTGTGGGGAGGCTAGAATATGTCTTACCTTTATATCTCTGGGTTTTCTTGAGAAAATCATGCCCATCCTGTGGGGGAGGATAGCATGTGTCTTTACCTTTATATCTCTGAGTTTTTCTTGAGTAAATCGTGCCCATCTTGTGGGGGAGGCTAGCATGTGTCCTTATCTTTATATCTCTATGTTTTTCTTGAGTAAATCATGCCTAGACTGTGGGGGAGGATAACATGAGTCTTTACCTTTATATCTCTATGTTTTTATTGAGTAAATCATTCCCAAACTATGGGGAGGCTACCATGTATCTTACCTTTATATCTCTGCATTTTCTTGAGTAAATCGTACCCAACCTGTGGGGGAGGCTAGCATGTGTATTTACCTTTATATCTATGAATTGTTCTTGAGTAAATCATGCCCAGCCTGTGGGGGAGGCTAGCATGTGTCTTTTCCCTTGCAGTTCCAGTTACATAATAAGAAGGTTGATTTATATGAATTATGATATGGATTAAAATTTTGATTTAGCATTTTATATTCAGATTCCTTTATTGCTATACACTCTCCTTAATTCTATATTAATTAATGTTATATTCAGAGTCCTTTAATGCGATATGATCTTCTTTAAGGATATGGTAAATTGTTGTCTCGATGTGCCTTAAGACTAATGTGGATGGATAATTTATTTAATCATTGGTTTACTTGCACCATGATATGTATAGCTAGGAGTGGATAATATTGTGTGTAGCTTACTCTTCCACCATTAATCAAGTTGATGTATGATCGTTGAAAGGAGGAGATATCCTTGTGCACTGAATAAAATTGATGATACTTTTGTGCCTTAACTTATGTCATTGTGTGTTTTATTCATAATATTCTCTCACCCTCGAATTTTTATTATTGATCACTTTTTTCATCATGAGTAGTTTGCTAATTAATCTAGTGTCATGGAATTGTGTAGGTGTATGTTTGATTTAGCAACTAGTTTCCACTTGCGCCTTTACTTATGTTGACATCTGAATGTTCTAGAATTGTTGACTCTCGCACACAATGATTATTTAAATGTTGATGCATGATTGATAACAATGATGGTTTCCCTTGCGGCTTGATTAAATGATGAATAGGATTGATTGATTGATCTATTTGATGATGGGACTTGTTGTTAGTGCGATGTAGACACCTCCTTGTTCCTCAGAACAGTCGCCATCCCTGAGACCTTAAATGGTTAAAATCAATTGTAAACTTGGCTTGAGCATTGCTTATGTGTCCTTTTTACACATTATTTTTGAAACCCCTATGACCATTAATGATGTAAACCTATCATTTGTCTTTATAAGGATTAGTGGCCCGAATTCCTGAAGAAAGAAGCGAGAAGAACTTTGCCTGAGAGAATAAGTTGTATTTTCTTTTGTAAAAACCCTATTTTCTCGGAATGACCAATGAAGGAACCCCTTTTCCAGGGGAACCTTTTGTTTTTCCTTCTTACAAAAACATTGGTCCTCCTTAAATCACTACTTTGATCCTTACAGGTCTCACAATTGGATTACCGATATGGTTGTTTTCCACTCAGGTAATACCAAATGTAGCTAGTGCTTCTATTGTAAGCACTTTCCCCCAAGAAAATCAATATCATGTTGATCCTTCACCATCTTCACCAGTAAGATCTTCTTCACCTTCTTCACTTGCAAGGTATTCTGCCATTTCATCTTCTTCATTGAGTGAAAGATCTGAAGCTAGTAACTTGGTGGATAAGAAGAAAAAGAAAAGGAAGAATAATAAGAAGAAAAATAAGAAAAGGTCCAAACTTACAACCACTACCAGACATGTTGGAAAACCACCAGTTACTGATAATCATGTTGGGAGTGTTGATGATGCCAAGATCACCCAAACAACCTGTAAGCCCAAGTACCCTTGCAATATTTGTAAGGGTATCCATATTCTTAAGGATTTCCCTAGTCTATCTAAGGTTATAGAAGCATGGTCTACACACCCTTGCCAACCCATGTTATCAACCTCTGAACAACATTTTGATGATCCCATCAACTAGTAAAGATATCATCGGGAAGAATAAAAGTAGAGTCAAGTTCCCGTGTATGTTATGTAGAGGGATTCATCAAAGTCACCTTTTCCCTCATATGGATGAAGCATTAAAATTACTGTAAGACATGATTACTTCCCAGCCTCAACTTCTAGTTTCTTATTGCAGGATTTCTCTCAACCCACCTATAGTTTATGGAATGATCAATCTGGTCCCTTCATCGGTCAGTCTGGTTGATTAGGTAGTCAATGTGGTCATGTCCTTAGTTGAACCATTTGACAAAGTGGTCGATCTGATCCCATCCTTGGTCAATCCCACTCTCCCACTAGAGATTGAAAACCAAATGATCAATCTATTTCCATTCGTCGATCCCATTCTCCCCTTAGAGAATGCAACTCAATTGGATGATCTAATCTCATCATCAATCGATCCTACTCTCCCTCTAGAGAGTAAACCCGATTCTTCCCATGTTTTTCTCATTGATACAAAATCTACCATGCTATGGGGCATTCCTCCTTCTCCCGTGGAACCCCTTCCAAGTAATTAGGTCATCCTGTTTGATTGGGGTGCTCTAACTAGATCTCGTCTTCCCTCTCACATTCCTTTCAATATTATAGTCCAGGTTTGTGGTCGGGACGTTCCTCAGACACTAATAGATGAAGTTTTGTCCATTAGTATTTTGTCCTCTATTGCTTGGAAAGTTTTGGGTTATCATCAGCATGTGTCATTTACGCAGAATATGTTAGATTTTAACAGAAGAACCAGTCACCCTTTAGGAGTCCTTCCTCAGTTTCATGTAACTTTGGGAGGGAAAACTGTCTTTATTGATGTTATGGTAGTCCAAGCTCTTGTATTTCAATTTACTCCTTGGGAAAGATTACATATATGCCATGAAATCTATCATGTCCACTCTTTTTTGTGTGATATCTTTCCCTCATGATGGAATCATTGTGACTATTGATCAACTTTTGTTTGTTAGTCATGACTTGATTACTAACCCAATGACCTCCCTAAACGGTTCATATATGCAGATGGTATCGCCCCCACCATAGGTCAATTATGTGGCGTTGTCTCCCATGCCTTCAACTGTCGATGCAGATGGGCCTCTCACTCTAATATCATTCCCTTATGAATTGGATTCAATAGTTGACATGGTCAACTATTTGGTAGGGATATTAGAGCCTGATCTCCTTACCCCTATCGCAACCCTTGACATGTGTTCCTTCCAGAGTGTGTTTCTTCCATTGAGTGAAGATCTCTTGGAGGCCATGACTGAGTTTTGTCCCTTGACATGGTGTCCTTCCATAGAACTATCCTTTTGGAATCCATGATCAAGAAGAGACTGTTGAGTATGGTTTTATGATTTCAAGCTCATTGAAAAATGAAACTAGTTGTGAGGATAGTTTTCACATCTTTGTAGCAACCTCGTTAAAAAATGAAACAACACTTATGAGGATAGTTTTTTCATCTCTATGGAAACCTCGTTAAAAAATGAAATTGATATTATGATCATAGTTCTTGTTTCTGTGTCAAGCTTGTTAAAAAATGAAATAGAGGTTTGGGGATTGAACCTAGATTCTCGAGCATGGATTTTATTCTCTGTGGTAAGCCCTTTAAAAAATGAAATAGATTTTTTCCCCCTCTTTGTTTGATTCAAGTCCTTCATCTAGTATTTGAAGCTTCATTTCATCTGCCTGTGTTGTTGGATGAGATGAATCTTGGGGGGGAATGCTTTCAACCTCTGGTCTTCATGCTAAAGTTAAGCCTCTAGTTTCTTAAGCCTTGGGATAAGTACTAACCATCCCTGAATAATGCATTGGGAATTCCAAGCATAGTTTTATATGGTTCAAGCTTGTGTAAAAATGAAATCACCTACCTCAAGCATAGTTTCCTCTGGTTCAATCTTGTGTAAAAATGTAATCAGGTCCAAGCATATTTTTGTTTAGCTTTTAATCTTTTGTAAAAATAAAATCTATCCCAAGCATAGTTTTGTTTTGTTTTAATGTTGCGTAAAAATGAAAACAATATCAAGCTTAGTCTTTGTTCTTTATTATGGTCATAAATACTTAAGAATGTAACCAAGTAAACTTTTATCACTTTTTCGAACTCGTAAAGGTTATATGAAAAAGGAAGCCTCTAGAGTTCTCTTTAATATATTTTCAGGCTCTCTAAACATGGAATATTGTCGAGCGATCTTGTTCTTTTGACGCTCGTTAAAGTATTTGAAGAAAACATCCATTGAGCAGTATATTATCTCTTTTTCGGTCTCGTCAGACTACTTTACTAAAAAGGACCTTTTGGAGTTTTATTGAAGTGTTTTTTAGACTCTCTAAATATGAAAAACCCCCGAGTTTCCTTTCCTTGGACTCGTAAAAAAAACATCGAAAGGCCCATATGGGACTGAACCACTCCTTCCTAGGGTTCGTTAAACATACGCCAAGGGACTCATCCAAAGGATGAACTTACATTTAGAAGCATATGTTATCCTCCTCAAGCTTGTGTAAAAATAAAGAGGTACTTGCCAGAAATGGTGGGGGGAAATTTGGGAAAGAAATGTATCCAAACTTGTATTCTATGGAAGAGTTGGTTTTGAACATGACACACTTTTACTCATTTTGTGTCTAGGTTGGAAAATCTTCTTGTCTATTGATCATTCTCCTTTATAAGATTACAAATCAATATGTGATCCCTGTTGTTGAGTCAGTGTTTCCAAGAAAGTTGTTGTTTCATCTACATGTTCGAAGAGAAGTTCAACCCGAAAATCCTTCTATTGCGTCATCCATTTATATAGTCCTTAAGCCTTCTATTGCGTCGGCCATCCCTGATTCAGTCCTAAATTACTTGTTACTCTAATCTACCTCAAATCTTCTTACCCATTTCGTGTCATTGATGGATGATACATTAAGGCCTTCCTGTGACAAGTCTTTTCCTGTCGAATTCAACTCATTATCTAGGAATTAGACTTAGAAACTAATTGGTACCTTGGAACTTGCATGCCTCAATGGCAGGTTTCCTCGCTTTTGACAGTGGGTTTTCATTATTGACCCCTAATCGAGATATTCCATCGAGTGTTTGACTTCAGCTCATTAATTCACATTCGTTGGATTGTACTAGAGTACCTTGGGATTCATTGACATTAATGGTGATTTCCCTCACACTTGTTAACGATATTCATTAATGATCGGTAATGAAGTGGTTTCCACCATGTTCAACTTCAGCACATGTATTCACATGGTTAGATTCGTACTATAGAGTGGTGGAGATGAAGACCCTAAATCTCTTCTAACAGGTTCAGATTGCATTGGAGTGTATTCATATTTTCCTGTTGCATAGATCCAGAGTGTATGTCTCATGGCTATGTTCAAATTTGAGTCTTTAACACATAGATCCAAAGTATATTTTTGGTGTCTATGTTCAGGTTTGAGTCATATTAGTATGGATCCACAATGTATGCTTGGTGTCCATGACCTGTCTTTCTTGACATGGATCTTTGCATGTCGGAATTTATGCTTTGAGTCATTTGTATTCTGAGTATGGGAATTCCTACCTAAATGATGATATATTATTGTACTGTATTTCCTTGTTTGTTGGCAGGTTTCCAACCGACATGTTCCTTGTTCCCTACACACACTCGACAAAGTATTTCAGATATCACTCTATTCTAAATTCATACTTTGGGGGGATCTCTATTACACATTATTTTCATAATCCCTATGACCATTAATGATGTAAACCTATCCTTTGTATTTAGAAGGATCAGTGGCTCGAATTCTTGAAGAAAGAAGGGAGAAGAACTTTTCCTGAGAGAAGAAGTTGTCATTTCCTTTGTAAAAACCTATTAAGGAGGATCATCACACCCTACCTAATGTTAGGGGTGCAAAGATCCAAGATTGTCTCATGTTGCACTAAACTTGGCTTGCGACATCATCTCACTCTGCTCAGTTATAGAGGTGCAATGATTTTCGTACGTGGGAAAAATGAGCATCTTCTCGATGCTTCTAAAAGGAGAAGCTTCTCTAGTGAGGTGGCCTCCGATCGGTTTGGATATGAGTCGCATCCCTAATCTCTTGGGATCATCCTAACCTCCTCACCCTATCCTTTTCATCCTATAAAAGGATAGGATTTCTCATGGGGAAAGTTAGTTGTTTTGTAGCTTGGGAAATTATCTTGGAAAAGTTTTCTATAGCTTGATTGAATAGTAATTGTGAGTAACTACCAGATCTACAATCATAGAATCCATGGATCATAAGTGTGTGGGAAGCAAGGAAATGTTGGAAGGGACCTTAGAACATCAAGGCATCGGCTGTATTCTCCTTTAAATATTTTTAATACAACAATATATTTATTTCCCGTAAAATTGTCTTATTTTATTGTATGACTCCTTGATCACATACATAGGTTTTGTTGAGTATACGTTGTTTCTTTCACTTCGTTGGCTTGTGTATTTTTAAAGGTTCAAAATCCCATAATCCTTGGAATGGAGCGAGGATGACACTAGCGAGGAAAAATGACGTTTAAAATATATGTCATTTATCTCTTGTTAGTTTGTATGCTTAATAATTTAAACTTAGGGAAAGTTTTATATTCTGTCTTGTTTTGTTCTAGTTTCGAGTGGAACTAGGGAGATCTGTTTGTGTCCACACTTATTGATTAGTCCAACAATAGTCCTGGAGGTCCTAACCTTGCAGGGTAGGTTGGGCGGGTAGTATCTTATGTCATTATTATGATTATATTTATGATCCTTAAGTTAGCGGTATGCTATCTCATGTTATCATGGTGTTATATGATGATTATCCCAATGAGATGAGTTGAGCGATTTATGATTCATATTGTTTATGCGTATTTATTTATTGTATGAATGCGATGATTATGGGCTGCTATTTATTTGTGTTAATGCGTCGATGTGTGTATTGTATTTATTTTGATGAGGTGTCGGCTTGTGTCGTGATTGATTGTTAATGAGTTAATATTGTTTCATTAATATATTGGATGATGTGTCAATTATGTTGTTATTAATCGTGATGTATAATTTCCTAACATAGAAAAAAAAAAAACTATTGTACGTCATTTTTGTTGTCATAATGGCGGAGGCGTTACATTTTCCTTCATAATGAGTGAAGCTTCTTTGATACTAGAGATAGAAGGTCTTCTTGGAGATGTACCTCTTCTACATTCATTCCAATTTGAGTCTTGCTGACTATGATTCCTTCCTTTGAGAATGTATGCATATTTCTTAGCCTTCTCTTCATTCTTCATTTTCAATAATATGAAACACTTCTGTTAAATTTTCATTACTGAATGTGTGGAGCCTCCTCTCTCTTCGAAGCTCTTGCTAGGATTGGCATTTTCATCTTCTTTGCATGAGGCCTCACCAATGTATCCAAGAACTGCTTTATTGAAGGGTGACCTTTGATAGCTGAGAATATCTTCTAATACTTGAGAGCTCTTCAAGTTTTTGTCAAGCTTGACAACTTCAACCCTTAATGTGATGACTTATTCTTCAAGCTTCTCATAATATTCTTCTTTCTTCATCATCTGGATATTCATTACTTATTTTTTTCTCTTTGCTTCTTCAAGATGGGTTTTCAAGGAGATGATTTATTCTTCAAGTCTTTTTTCTTGTTGACTAAATTATACTTCAAGCTTGTTTAACTCCTGAGATATTTCCTTAAGGTGACTTTTCAAAATATCTTCTCCCTTTTCTACTTCCTTTACCTTGATATTTAAGAAATCAAATTCTTCTTCTTCCTTTTCAAGTTCTTTTTATCTGTAATACTATTTCATCTTCCAAACATTCATTTATTTCTTCTTTTCTTCCAATTGATTCTTGAGTGTTTTTTCAATCAATCTGGCTTCTTCCAGCTGAACCTTTAGATTTATGATCATCTGTTGGACTTCTTTAGAATTGTTTTTAGTGTTTTGAGAGCCCTCCTTTATCTTGATCAATTCTTCCTCGAGGGACTTGTTTTTTCTCTTTTATCTTTTTAGTTCACTTAAAGAACTAATTAGTTTTTCCTCAAGATCCACTTCAAATTCTTCATAATCTTCTTTGTTATGATATGCCATACCATTTCTAATTTATTCTTCTGGATCCATCTGACATGATGAGCTTCTTTCCTCTCAATTTGTCTCAGCATATTATTTATTTTGATCAACATGTTCTAGCTCTGTGATTACAAGAAGAAATCCCTTAGAGTAGATATTATGTAGCTTATCCAAAATATCTTTGGCTGATGAACATTGTCCCACTTTGAATTTTACTAAATAAAGCAATCCATCCATGATGGAATCCATTACTATTTTTTTGTACCTTTTTAATTCCTTCTTGGTTGTAGTCTTTAGAGATTTCTTTGAAGCAACATATCTTGTAACAATTGATTACCAAAGATCATACCCATGTGCCTCTAAAAATACTTTCTTTCTTGAGCTCCATCTCTCATAATTCTGACAATCAAACATTGGTGTTCCATTATCTGTGTAATACATGATGTACCTTCCATTGGTTAGATTGATTTTAAATAACTTGGCTCTGATACCAATTGTTGGAATATTCACCAATATTGGGGGGGTGAATCAATATTGAGCAATTTTTACCATTTTTAACCTTAACATGTAACCATTAAGTTATCGACAATTTATCATATATGATTTCATTAAAGATATCATCAACATATAACCATAGGTACACAGTACATAAGAGTTTTATGTGGAAACCCAAATGGGATAAAATCAAAGAACAATTTTTAATATGTATCTTGAACATTGCATCCACAGGAAGCAAAAACTTCCAAACTTCTCCAACACCAATTGGAAGGAGGCACCAACCCCCTATTTATAGGCTCCAACTTGAAGGAATCTCCAACTCCTTAGATTCTCCAGCACCAACTGGAAGGAGGCTCCCACCCCCTATTTTATATGCTCCAACCTGAAGGAAGATCCAACTCCCTAGTTTCTCTAGCATAACCTAGAAGGAGGCTCCAACCCCTTATTTTTATGAGAACCAACTCAAAGGATTTTGCAACTCCCCTACAAGCATCAACCTACTATATGAACACACCAATCTTCCTGTGCACCACCCAACCTCCCAAAAATATAAATAAGAGACTCAACTTGTTATTGTAACTGTCATCGATACTGATACATCATCATCATCAACCCGTCACCATTTCTGTCACTAATAATAACACATAATCATCATCAACCTATCACTATTACTGATACCGATACATCATCATCACAAACCTATCATTGTTTCTATCACTGATACCGATACATCATCATCATCAACCTATCACTGTTATTGATATTGATACATCATCATAATCAACCTATTAGTTTTACTGATACTAATACATCATCATATTCAACCTGTCACTATTATTGATATTGATACATCATCATCATAAACCTTCCACTATTATTGTCATTGATAATGATACATCATCATCATCAAAACTGGTTCAACCACATAAATATTATGCCAATATCACCAATAACATCCTCCAAATCATATGACCAATGTCATCAAGATATGAATCAAACCATGTATCAAATATGCCTCAAACATGTTCCATAAGATCTATGATATGTACCAAAGAATAAGCCCAAAATATCCAAGACATGCCACAAACCATGTTCGAAAATATCCAAGATATACCTCAAGCATGTACCAAGCATCCAAGATATGGCTTAAACAATGTGTCAAGCATGTGCCAAACATATGTCTCAAACATGTCCCAAAATATCTAAGATGTGAAACAAACATAATCCATGATCTCCAAAATGTACAAAAAATCATGTGCCATGTCTCTCAAATCATATGTACAAAATCACCAAGACATGCCTCTAGCCATGTGCCAAATACCTTCAATATATGCCTCAAAGCATATGCCAAAAATCTCCAAGATATCACCATAAAAACATACATAAATACATACCTTTAAACATGTAACAACTTGATGCATAAGATATGAGACCACCGTAATTTCCTCGTCTTCAACATAAAGAAGATAGTTCCTTCTTCAACCTTTCCTTCAGCCTCGTTGGACAAAACCGGAAAACTAGTGGGGCGTCACATGATGAGTCTTGGGAAATTTGTGGGGGCCTCACATGATGCCCTATACCTAAATTACGTGGGTCTTATCAATTAGGGTTACCAGAAACCCTTCTCACATTTGCGGCTCTAAGACTTCCTTTCTTTGCACTCCTTTTCTACTTTAGTTTCTCCAAGAGATCACATACTTGCTTTATGAAACTTTCTTAGGTTCTAATTGTTGATATTATGGTAGTTGTGGGAGGTATTAACCTCCACATGTAACCCTGACAAGAATATAATATTTCAGGAATCAAGAAACCCTAAAGCATTGGATATAATCCTAGAATACAAGTCGACAAAATAAAATAATTTAATATTGAGTCTTTATCCTCTAGAAAGAGAATTTGGCCTAGACAGCTAAGAAAGAGCAGTATAAATATAGGATGCCAAAGCTCATTTGTACACAAACAACTCGCAACTGCAAAAATCTAGTGCGCACTGCATAAATTTGGTAAGTGCGCAAGTCTGGAGAGTAGCTATAGTTGCAACTACTGCAACTTGTATTTTTCGGTTTTAGGCTTGGAATTTCTCTTTTTTATGGTTTGGAATTTCTTCCATGTGTGTTAGCTCTGGAGAGAGGTATGCTACATTGACTGGCTATTAGTCCTGGGTTTTGCTTCCAAAATTATTCTCTGTCAAGGTTAAGGTGCTCGGGGGTGGCTTCGGTCTATGGTTGGGTGACAATATTTCTATATTATCTATGTTTAAATGAGCACACCTAGTTTTGTAACAGTTTATGGGCCCACACTATCTTTGGACAGTCTAACTACTGGAATATAGATTGGGAGGATTTGATCAGTTACAGTTGCAGTTTCAGTCAAATTTTTTGCTGCAACAACGAATCCCTAGCAATATTGTTGAGGCACCTTAATTGAAGAGATTGATCTAATTTATGGATTTCCTAGTACGCCCTAACCTAGCGCACCTCCTGGTACTCTCAACAAGATAAGAATTCAAGTTTGAGGTTTTGGTCAAAGTAAAAGGTTGACCAAGTCAAAGTAGTCATGACTTATTCTATGAAGTCATAAAACAAGTTAGAAGGGGCTTCTAACTTCATAGAATTGAAGATAAGGATTGACCTCATCCTTGCTAAGAATAAAGTATTGGATATTGTGAAAGGAAAGATCGTGGAACCACAGTTTGAAGAAGGAAAAGAGAAGGAACCTCAGAATGTTGAAATTATGGAGAAGTTCAAGGAAAATGACATCAATTCCATGAGTATCATAGTGGACTATGTAAAATACCACTTGATACCCTACATCTCTCATCTTGACTCATCTAAGAAGATGTATGATTCCCTAACTAACCTCTTCTCAGTCAGAAACATTGGACAAATAATGATTCTGAAGAAAGCAATTCGTGAGCTCAAAATGAATGATGATGACAACATAACATCATACTTTGTAAGAATCTCTCAGTTAAGAGATCAACTACAAGCTATTGAAGAAATCATTTCATAAAAGGAACTAGTAAATATCATACTCAATGGACTTCCCAAGAAATGGGATGCATTTGTCGCAAGCATGAACACAAGAAAGGAGTATCCCACATTTGAATAAATTTAGACTTTCCATGCACAAGAAGAATCAAGGATTAACACAGAAGAGAAATCCCAAAATAAATACGAAGATCAAGCCTTCACAACAAAGTTCAATAATTTCAGGAATAAGAAGTTTGGATCGAGGAAGAAACCAAATAAAGAAAAGGATATGTCAAAGATACAATGATTCAACTGTCAAAAATATGGTCACTACAGGAATCACTATCCCAAGTTAAGGAAAAGGAAGGAAACAAACGAAGCATTAGTTGTCGAAGAAAGGGAACCCTCAAAGAAGGACAAGCAGGATAAAACATAATTCTTCTTCTAAGTCAAGGTAACAATTTTCTTCAAATTTCTTGTACATACCATGTTTACATAGTTTCTATACATATCATGCATATTTATTTCTTATAAGATAATATGTTCAAGTGAAACAATACCTATGTAAGAATAACAATACCTATCACGATGACTACAAGTCAAGAAATACACATGAAAAGATGAAGTACGTTGACAATCCTTGGTAACAATTCCCATGGAAGATATTATTTAAGTAACAAGTGCCAGATAAGATGAAATCAGAATCAAACTTGAAGAGACCCAGAAGAAGTCAAAACAGAAAGAAGTAAGCAATCAAGAGGAAATTAGAAAAATACCCATGGCACTTTGCAGAAGGCAATAAGGATGCAGACATAAGTGTGAACTCTATTAGATGGAGGGAGATGATTACAAAATTACAAAATAAGAGCATGCATTCATGCATGAAGCAAGGATTATAAGGGAGCTAATCCTAAATGATATGATCCATTAATGATTATGAAGTATCTATTCCCATTGAAAATAATATCCATGATAACGAACATGTGTTCAGTTTAACTCTAGAAGAAGTCTTCTTTGAAAAGAATCCTTAAAGTATCCTTGGTTTTCCATATACATCCATGATCCTATGATGAAAGGAAGAAGTTGGAATCTTCAAGGCATGGAATGTATATAAGACTCCATGGAACCAAGAGCTAAAGAGAAACATGAGGAAGAACATGAAAATTCCAAGAAAGAAAGAAAATCCAGAACAACCAGTTATTATACCGAGAATCACAAAGACTACCAGCTTGGTTTGAAACCACTAGAATCAATCAAGCAGAAGAAATGGAAGTTATGATAAAAAATAGTGTATGTAAGAAAATGTGAAAAATACTTATGAATGGAAGCATTGAGAGATTCAAAATTTCTTCTAGAAGAAGGGAAAAGACTATGACGACAGTGCATTCCAGTAAACTAGATATATCTCCTATGGTATCCATTGATTGGAATTTACATATAAAATATTGTTATTACCAAATAAAGCAAATTGAGAAAGAAGCTTATACCAGAAAGAGACCCATGTATGAAGATATAAGAAGAACTTGTATGGATTCAAAAAACTTGATGCAGAGTATCTTATATACAACAAAAGCATGGTGAAAACCTTCTATGACATAAATAGTGTATCAGAATGATTACTTAGAAGTTTGGGATGATGGATTGCTAATCCATGACAAACTCTCATGATGATAGAACAAGTGCTATTTGGATATGTTTTATTTTGATCTTTTCCACGATGTCATGAGCTAGCAGAAAACAAAGGTACTGAATTCAACCATGATATATTGTAATGATTAGAGATATGTGAAGACTTCAAAGAAAACCATTGTTCCATGATAGACTGAAGTACAATGATATAAGGCATTATATTTTCCGTGATAAGTCCAGAAGAGAGAAGTTATTCTCCAGTATATCTCCACTGATGAATAGATAGCAGATATTTTGGTAAAGCCTATGTCCAAGATGAAAAATTTGTGTACTTAAGAAACAAGTTGGGGCTCATGGAGATAAATTCCTTATTGAAAAAGGAATATATTACCCCTAGGTTGGGAGGGAGCACTAATATGTTATTGATTTATGGATAGTCATTTTTGAGTTCAAAAAATGGTCTAGGATGAGCAGTTCCTTTCCAATTCAGAAAGTGGTCTGAGATTTCTGACGGATAGGCATTATCCAGTTCGAAAAATGGTCCACATTGGAAAGTCATTTTCGTAATGAAAATGGTCCGATAGATTGTTGATGTACCATAGACAACGATTCCCCTTGTGGCCAATGTGGGGGAATGGTATAGGACAGTCATTCTTCTTGGCAGTCACTCTGAGCAGTGGTCAAGTAGAATGGTTTGCCTCCTTGGGCAGTCATTCTTTCAATGTTCACAATTGTGAGTAGTTTCAAAGAATGATCTGTTTTGGAGGTTGGTGCAAGACAATCATTTTCTCAAGAACTGGTTCAAACAATCATTCCCTAGGGAAGACTCATTCTCTCCAGGTTGCACTATGATTATTTCCTAAAGGATGGCCCAGTTAGGTGAATGGTTCAGGCTCAACAATCAGGGACATGCATTCCCTAGGGAAAACTCATTCTCTCCAGGTTTCACTATGATTAGTGTCGGAGGAATGGCCCAGTTAGGTTAATGGTCCATGATAAAAAATCAGGGATAATTATTATTCTATGCTTGAGAATAATAGTCCAGATAGCCCATGACTGATTTTTTACCTTCTAAGGGTAGATGATATTCTAGATCTCAAATATGTGAGTGGAAGAATGGACCAGATGACTCAGTTTGTATCATGATATTGTTATACAGGTTGATATTGGATGATATAATCACTGTGTAGACTATATGTCTCTGGATAATAGTTGTATGCCACTGTGTTGGATGTGTTCCATTGTTTGTGACTATGTGCCACTTATCAATTAGTCGTGTGCTACTTGGTGTGGTTGTGTACCACTTGATAGTAGTTGTGTACTACTATGGATAAACACAATTGTGTTCTATTGAATGGCATTGTTCTGATTGCCATGAATACTATCAATACTGTTGAAAATGATTACTAGCTAGATGAATACTTAGTGTATGGTCTAGAATAGTTATTCTTCTAGGACGTATGTTCGGATTAGAAGAATAGTCCTTGTATCCCATGGCGTGGCTTCCAACATCTGTTGGAACAATTATTCTTCAAAGACATATGTCTGGATTAGAAGAATATCTCTTGTATCACTCTATGGAATGAGTGACTTATTCAACATCATTACTCATATGGAGTATGTCTTAAAGAGATGATGCAGTTGATATTGTTATATGATATTGATAATGATGATGGTGCTCGTGATTTAATCATGAGATAGTCTGAGTGCCTATGATGATGCTACCAGTTGAATGGTATGTTTGTGCTCAAGACCATTTCCTTCAATACCTCCCTAGCTAGGAGGGAGCGTTGATGTTGTGGTAGCTATTGGAGGTATTAACCTCCATGTGTAACCCTGACAAGAATAGAATATTTCAGGAAGCAAGAAGAAACCCTAAAGCATTGGATATAACCCTAGAAGACAAGTTAACAAAAGAAAATAATTTAATATTGAGTCTTTAGCCTCCAGAAAGAGAAGTCAGCCCAGACAACTAAGAAATAGCAATATAAATACAAGATGCAGAGCTCATTTGTACACACACAGCTCACAACTACATAAATCTAGTGCGCACTGAAGAAAATTAGTAAGTGCGCAAGTCTGGAGAGTAGTTGCAGCTGCAGCTACTGCAACTTGTATTTTTGGTTTTAGGCTTGGAATTTCTCTTGGTTATGGTTTGGAATTTCTGCCTTGTCAGCTAGCTCTAGAGAGAGGTACGCTACATTGATTGGCTATTAGGCATATGTTTTGCTTCCAGAATTATTCTCTATCAAGGTTAAGGTGCTCAGGGGTGGCTTCGACCAATGGTTGGGTGACAATATTTCTATATTGTCTATGGTTAAACGAGGACACCTACTTTTGTAACACTAATGAGAGGCTCTTTTATGTGTATTTATACTTTTCCAAGTAACTCCTTTTCTTGAATTTGAGCCGACTTGTAACTTCTTATTTGAAACTACTTTTATCCTTTAATTAATTTTGGGGCCGACTTGTAACTTCTTGTTGCAACCATTTTGGGGTTTTTTAACCATACTTTAGGGATTCATATTTAAGAGGGTATAAATTCTCAACCATGAACAACCAGGTGGTGTACCACCTACCATTATAAATGACATGAAAATGACCATCCATATGTGAGAGTTTAGTATTGGCATAGGGGAAGACCCAGGGTTCAACGCTTCAACAACACACCAATAAACCCTAACTACCGACCCTTTTGACAACACCTACGAAGCAGATGAAGTCTCACCTGAGGTAGAGGTAGGGGGGGGTTGTAGGACTCAAGTGTCTGCAACCTAGATGGGACACAAATCTGTGATTATAGTACTTAACAGAGCACTAAGAAGTTAACATTCATTAGCATTTAACCCTTATTCACATCGCAGGTAAAACCCTAATTACAGAACAACACAGTATTCAACAAGATATAACACATCCAAGCACTTAGGACATAGAAATAGAGCATATCTAGCATTCATTCACATTACTAAGCACTAAGATATTATATCAGATGCATCTAACATACATAAAGATGACAACACTAAGAATAAATCACATAAATCAACCATAGCACAGGATATACGTGGTTCACCCCTAGCATGGGGCTACATCCACCAACTCTTCATATTATTTAGTATCTTCTATCAATCTCATTACATGCACAGAGCATCAAAACCAACTCTGCATAGGATAGGAGATCTGTGTTAGAAAAACAGGACTGCGGAGCAATAAAATAAAACAAATGTAGAAACAAAACACAGAGGACACACAATACAAGAGAGACACAGATTTACATGGTTCACCCAGTGTGGGCTACGTCCACCAGAGAAATTGCCAGGTCCTTCCTTTATTATTATCCAGCAAATGGAGGGATACAACCTACAGCAAAACCCGTTGTAACTTCCTCTTCTTTCTCTCACAGTCTCCTCTCTCAGAATACAATATTCACCATCATCCATAGCCGCAATACATTTCCCTCATAAAAGAGGGTTGTCTTCTAGGTCAAAAAACCCTAACATAATCTCTATCGTTAGATCTGCGACCTTATAATGAACGGTCCAGATTTACAATGAAATTACAATATACTTTTACAAGGCAATTTTTTCTTCGGGGGCTTCGCCCCCGAACCCCCACTGGGTGCCCGCTTGTCCCCAGACCCCATAGAGGGGGTACCCCCCCTCTGCACTCCCCCATGTCGAAGAGTGTACATACTTCTGGGGGTGTAAATACTTCATAGGGTATAAACATGGCTGAAAGCAAGGACCTATGAATCGGGAAGATAATCAGGCTCCATAACCAATAATATCCCACTTGGATACTGATCTCAACAACTCCACCGCTGCTGTATATGCTGGACTCTGAACCTTCTTGGACCTGGAAAATTTCTCATTTTCATCTTCATTCTTGAAGACAAACTGAAATTGAGCAGGAACTTAGTTTCTCCCTGGTTACTCCCTTTGTTAACATGTCTACAAGATTCTGGCTAGTGTGTATCTTTTCCAGCTTCAATTGTCCATCTTCCAAGGCAGATCATATGAAATGGTACCTCAACTGTATATGCTTAGTCTTTGAATGGAAAGCTGAGTTCTTTGCAAGGTGAATGGCACTCTGACTGTCACAGTACAGCCTGTTGTTCTCCTGCTTCTTTCCCAATTCCTCCATAAAACTTTGTAACCAAATCATCTCTTTACTAGCCTCTGTAGTAGCAATATACTCTGCCTCTGTTGTTGAAAGTGAAACAAACTTTTGCAGTTTCGAAATCCAACTTACTGTTGTTCCACCTATAGTAAAAACATACCCTGTGGTGCTCCTCCTGCTGTCTTTATCACCTGCCATATCTGAATCAACATATC
>ML790875.1:909316-941138 GCA_009831015.1 Picea engelmannii | reverse complement strand
AAATCATTAACACCATATCCAATAAAGGTACACTTCTTGGATTTTGCCTCAAGCTTTGTTCTATTTTCTTTATCAATATGGACAAATGCTTCACAACTGAAATTTTTCAAAAAAGAATAGTTTACCTTTTTTCCTGTCCATTCCTCCTCTGGAATTCTACCATCCAATGAGATTGAAGGTCCTCTGTTTATTAAGTAAACAACAGTATCTACAGCATCTGCCCAAAACTATAAGGGCAAACCAACATGCAATCTCATACTCCTTGCACGCTTCATGATTGTCCTGTTCATCCTTTCTGACACACCATTTTCTTGTGGTGTTCATGGAACTTTCTTATCTCTACAAATCCCATGGTATGAACAATAATCATCAAACTCCTTGTTTTAGTATTCACCTCCATTATCTGATCTGAGACACTTCAAACTTTTTCCTATCTCATTCTCAACTAAAGCTTTCCATTTCTTAAAAGTATCAAAAACATCAGATTTTTGTCGAATGCAATAAACCCAAGTTTTTCTAGTTGCATCATCAATAAAAGTAACATAATAATGAGAGCCACCAAGAGATGATACCTAAGTTGGTCCCCATACATCTGTATGCACAAGCTCTAACCTTTCATTCTTCTTTTCTTTTCCGACTCTGAGAAATCTGACTCTCTTTTGTTTTCCATAAACACAACACTCACAGAAGTCCAAATCAATTTGTTTAAGATATGGCAACAAATTTCTGTTGTAAAGGATCTACATACCCTTCTCACTCATGTGTCCCAGCCTATGATGCCATAGTGTTGTATCCACTCCTGTAGAAGCTAAAGATATAGAAAAGTTAGTATTACCAGTACATAAATACAATGTACCTACCTTCTCTCCTTTCGCTATCACCAATGATCCTTTGATGACCTTCCACGTCTTATATGTAAATATGGATATACAACCTTCACTCGCCAACTACCCTATTGAAATCATATTTTTGCTTAAATCTGGAACATGTTTTACCTCTTTCAACAACCATTGGTTTCCATTTCGTTGCTATATTTTTACCTTTCCCATTCCAACAATTTTGCATGGTTAATCATCACCCAAATGAACCTGTCCAAAATCACCTTGAACATAATCTAGAAAATGTTTCCTATGGGGTGTGGCATGAAATGAAGCTCCTGAATCTACTACCCAAGACTCGGAAATATTATCCACAGAAAGAATCAAAGCATCTTGTAACACATCACCTATTGCATTTGCTTCTTGATTTCTCTCCTGCTGTCCATCTCTTTGTTTCTTTGGAGCTCTGCAATCTTTCTTCAGATGTCCTTTCTTCCTACAATTCCATCACTCTATCTTTCCAAGTCTAGATTTGGATCTACCCTTTCTAGAATTTCCACAGTTTCCTGAGCCCTTTCCTCTATCCTTTTGTCTTCCCCTATTCTCCATGTTCAACGCATTTCCTGATGTCTCACCTGTGCTTTTTCGTCGCATTTCCTCACTAAGGATAACACCAACAACATCATTAAATTTTAAAGTATTTGAACCAGAGACAGAGTTACTTACAGCCATGACCAAGCCATTCCAGCTTTCTGGCAATGAGCACAAGATTAGAAGAGCCCTAACCTCATCATCAAATTCCACTTTTACAGAACTTAGTTGATTATTAGCCATATTAAATTCATTTAAATGATCTGCAACAGACCCACCTTCCGACATCTTCATATTAAATAATCTCTTCATTAGAAATACCTTATTCGATGCTGAGGGTTTTTCATACAATTTGGCCAATGCATCCATCAAACCCTTCGTTGTCTTTTCTTTTGAAATATTGAAAGCCACCGATGCTGCCAGGCTCAGTCGTATCATTCCTAGAGCCTTTCTATCAAGAATCTCCCATTCTTTTTCCTTCATGGCCGCCAGCTTATTTTCTACTCCACTCAATGGTAGGAATAGATCCTTCTGATATAAATAGTCTTCCATCTGCATCTTCCATAACTGGTAGTTTTGGCCATTAAATTTCTCGACCTTGAACTTTCCATCTTCTGACATTGCTCCCACTCGAACAAGGAACCCTCTTTTCCTGCGAGTTACCTTACGCTCTGATACTAGTTGTTAGAAAAGAAGGACCACGGAGCAATAAAATAAAACAAATGCAGAAACAAAACACAGAAGACACACAATACAAGAGAGACACAGATTTATGTGGTTCACCCAGTGTGGGCTACGTCCACCAGAGAAATTGCCAGGTCCTTCCTTTATTATTATCCAGCAAATGAAGGGATACAACCTACAACAAAACCCGTTGTAACTTCCTCTTCTTTCTCTCACAGTCTCCTCTCTCAGAACACAATATTCACCATCATCCATAGCTGCAATAAATTTCCCTCATAAAAGAGGGTTGCCTTCTAGGGAAAAAAAACCCTAACATAATCTCTACCGTTAGATCTGCGACCTTATAATGAACTGTCCAGATTTACAATGAAATTACAATATACTTTTACAAGGCAACTTTTGCTTCGGGGGCTTCGCCCCCAAACCCCTGCTAGGTGCCCGCTTGCTCCCAGACCCCCCAGCCGGGGGGATAGCCCCCTCAGACCCTGCAGAGAGGGTACCCCCCCTCTTCACTCCCCTGCATGGAAGAGTGTACATGCTTATGGGGGTGTAAATACTTCATAGGGTATAAACATGGCTGAAAGAAAGGACCTCTGAATCAGGAAGATAATCAGGATCCATAACCAACAATCTGCACGCACCTCGTCAGATCCTCCTTCCCTGAGTTAGGTCACAAAACAAGTCCTTCTTACACAGTTTGCACACAAGCTTCTTACAATCACTTGCACTTAGCTCTACAAGTCTTAACACATAGTATGCACAAACCCTTTAGCTCTGCACTAAGTTGATTCTACTAGGTATCTATAATAATTCTTTCTTACATAGCCTAGATATCTATTTATACATTACAAATGGGGCCTAAACATGGGTAAACCCATGGGTCAATATCCCATACCTGTTACATAAACCTTAATCCAAAAAATCTCGCAAAAGGGGGGGAGATCCCATGATCTCCACTTCTCTTGGCGCTCTGTCTTTGACCAGTCTATCGAAGTCCCCAAATTTGGTCAAACATGACCAGTGTTTCCACAAAACCTGGTTAAGGGCCAATAAGCCCCCAACACTCACCTGTGACTCATCCCGAGTCACTCTGATCTTGGTAACTCTGCCTCAAAGGCCTCAACTTGGCTCGGGATGCCTCAACCTGCTACTTCGCTAGAGCCTCCTTCTCGGAGAACTCTTGAATAACTTTCTTAGTCACTGGTCCTTCCAAGCGTTGTTCTACTATGGTGACTACTTGCTCTAGCTGTGCACCTTGTCCTTTAATATCCTCAAAAAGTTTCCAAGCTTCATCCTGCACTGGCTAGAGCCTCTGGGTCACTTCCATGACCTTACTTTGGGGGGCATGGACCTGTTGCTGAACCATACATTATTCCTGTGACCATCTCATCCTCTCGACTGGTGACAGTGGATTCAACTATTGTTGCCTGTTGATTTTCCTCCTGTAGTTCTGACTCTAATGTCCTTAGTTCTGGGTCCTCTGCAAGGTACTCATAGGTTTGTTCACTTCGACTACTGAGTTGCTTGCATTCCAAGTCCAATGCCTTGATTTTTTCGACTGCACTCTTGGTAGTTTCCTCTCTTTGATCTCGCATTACCTGTAGAGTGCTTGGTACGGCTTGTAGTTCCAGTTATGCTACTCGTGCTTGGAGTTGGTAAATGGCTTCAACGATCTTCCCCACCTGTCTCTCAACAGTTTCTTCTTCCATCTGTGCTAGGCCCATCACAAAGTGAAGTTCTCTAGTGACTACTTCTTTAAATCCCATCTTCTCTGCGAGCAACTTTTCTTTCTCCTTCTGGATATGCGCTCTATCCTTTGCAAACTTTGCTTGGAGGTCATCTTTTTCTTGTTGCGCAACTTGACATTTATCTATGGCTTCCTCCTTTGCTTTTTTCCTCTATGGCTTGTTATTTTTCCTCCTGAACACGATGAAGGTGAGCCTCGGTTGAGTCTACTAGTCTGCGTAGCTAGGCAGATTCATGTTCTACTTCTATGTCCCCTGCTGACAATGGTGTAGTAGGCACTGCATGGCTCGAATAAAGATCCTGTTGTACCCCTTTGAGCTTTGACTCGATCCTGTCAAACATTGTCTCCTTTTTGGCTTCGCTTCACTGCAAGATGTCCTATGAGGTATCTGATACAATGACAATGATAAGGTCAATGTCATCCACCATGAGCATAGTGTGGAATGGGGGTTTATTGGATTTTGAATTCTTCTGCAATGAAGGTTTCTTTGGGGAACCCTTTATTTTCTTGGATGTTTTTGTCTCTATCATTGGATCTTTAAGCAGTTTTATTTCACCATGCGTCTTCTTGTCTTCTTCCCCTTCATCCTCTTCTTTGTCTACTTCGTCACCTCCTCTCCCTTCAGGTGAATCTGGTGTTGTTTCCTTTGATGCGCTGCTCAATTCTTGTACCTATTCCTTCTTTTTCTTCTTGTTGCTGTTGGGTGCTTCATATTCTTTGCAAGTGACCATGGGGCTTCTGATGAGCTTGGGGTTAGAGAGTTTTTCCTGGTCAACTAGTACAATGAAATCTACAAGCCATTCCTTGGTTATTTCTTTCATGTCCTACTCTTTGAGTTTGTAATAGGACTGGAGCTCTTTTTGTGTTTTTCTCCATACGTAGTGATATAAATGAAGTTCCTGTCTGCGCAGAACTTCACAAGTGGCCTGAACCGATGCAGTGTATTCGACGTCATGCAAGGGAAAGATTCAATGGACCTCTTCAGCTGTAGATAATAGGTTTGGAACTCCGCATTTGAATGCCATTGTTTTTCCATGTCACTCGAATACCATAGTGTAGTGAACTTCTTAGTTAGTGGTTCAGAAGACTCAATTTCAGGGAAGGTCGCTCCTTCTGGCATCTCCCAAGCAATTAAGGCAATGAGGATCAACAACGAGTTGAAATGAAAATCATAGCCCTGATCCTGAGATTCATGGCAGTCTTTCTCTAACTAGTTGACGAGGTATCTCACCTAGTTCATTTGCAGCCCTTCAATGCATTTTCCTATGAGGTCGACGAAAAAACCCATGACCTGCATTGGCCTATTCTTTCTGATGAGCTTACCAGCGATCAGCTGGAAAGCTAGATGCACTGCGTCATTCTGGATGGAGGCTACCTTATAGCCCCACTTCCCTTTCTCCACATCGCCATATGTTTTTTTTATTGTCTCTGCTAGGGCACGATCTGTAGCCTTTCCTGGGTAAAATTCTTGTGGGTCTGGTCCTTGCATGCTCAATCTGGTGATCCGGTGGATCATCGTCAGATCTACTGTGATGTGCCTATCCAACCATAGGTAACCTCCATGGAATCATGATAGCAGGAGTTTAACGCACGCGTTAACCTCCTGACGTATACCGAAGTGTGGTAACTTCATTACATTGAGGATGGTCGATATTGCGATGTCCATGGTCCACGACTGGGGGATTATTTTCAACTTCTTCCCCATTGTCTTGGTCAAATACTTGTGTGGTACGAGCATTCCATATTTTTTTCGATAGCCCAAGTTGAAGTCATTGATCTTCAATGTCATAATCCTCTTCAACTGTGGTCCTACTACCCGTATCCCCTTTGGGAGGTATGAAGTGATTAATGTGTAGTCAAAGTCCCTCAGGACGTTGTCACGACTCACCGTGCTAGCCAAAGGCGGGATGTAGTCAGACATGATTGAAGGGATGAGCTTCGCATTCACCAAGTCATCCTGATGCTTGGTTCGTTTCTCTATCACAGTTCGGGAGGGCCCATATCGATGTGCACTCAACAGGGATGCTTACACTCCTCTTGTCGATGAAGCTTATGCTACTGCATGCGTGGCCTTCTCAACCATGAGGTCTATGAGAATCTCTTCGACGTATTTATCTATTATGCTAAAGTCACCCAACATACACACTTGAGATATGATATCTCAGGTCGATGAACAAATAATCAAGGTAGCAGAATGGATGGAAAGGTCCCAATAAACACAACACAGTAATAGTCAGCTCTTTGTGGGCTTGAATAATCATAATTGGAAAAAGTGTTCTTGGTGAGACACGCACAGTCTAAATAGGCAATGTCGTAACAGACTCCTCCAACAGGTAGGAGTGCCTCAATCAATGCAATTCAATCCATTATGGCATGGTCCCAACAGTCCAATGACGATCTTTCTGGCAATAACTGCTTTTCTAGTTGTTCTGGAGCATCGTTCTAATGGTCAGGATTCCTCCAACAGTCATATTGTTCCGCCATGGTTAAGTGCCAATCGGTGTTGTTTTGTGATTCTAGTGAGGTTCAAGTTCTACAATCCTTCCTTCTACGAAGTCCTCTCTGGAACCTCTTACATTTTTTCCATCTTTTATTTCTTCTTACTGAGTTTTCTAGCTTTATTTCCTATGATCCGCGTCTCTGGATTCCTCTTTCCATTCTTGTTCTTATCTCCTTTTGGCATAGTAACTTCGCACTGTTAAAGATATTTCATAGGGTTCAAGGGTAATACTTCTTCTCTTACTGTTTTTGGAGTAGATTCTCTACTCTCCTGTATGGATAAGTTCTCTAAGTCTTCTTGCATTCTTTCAACTTCGACAACTAAGTCTCTGGTCCTCAGTTGCTTCGACTTGTCCTCTTGTTCTTCTAGTAAGCGCATTATTCTCTTAGCCATGAAATCCCTTAATTCTTGCTTTTTCTTTTCTAGAGCTTCTGCTTCTTCTTTCCTTCGGATATGATCTTTCTCAATCCAAGTCCTTCCTAACAAAAGTGCAAGGGGGTCATTGTTCTCAACAAACTTAATGACCTCAAATTCTTCTTTTGTCGATGCTCCATGAGAAATCATAGGTACATGGGTAAGTCTTCTACATAGAGTTATCAAATTTCCTTTTAGCAATCCTATTCCTCCCAGTGAAGGAACCATATCAGGCTTTCCTAAGATTTCCCAAGTACTTATGTCATAATTTCCACCTGTGTTTTTGCATCCAATACACACTCTATGTCTAAGTCTCCTATTCTTTCTTCTATGCACTCTTTCTCTTTTAAGATCTCTGATAAACTCATATCTCTATGATCATTCAATGTTTTTTTCATCTGCAATAATATAGCCTTTGATTCTTTCTGGTTTTTTAGCATATTCTTAGTCTCTTGGCCTTCCTGAGGGTTTTCTTGTCTCACATTCATCTTTTCAACTTTAGAAATCATTATAGGGCAGTCCAAAACTTCATGGCCTATGGATTTTCAACAAAGACAAATAGGATCTTTACCAAGGCATTCCTTAGAAATATGTCTCGGTATTCTACAACTATAAAAAAGAGTCAATCCTCTCTTTGTCTTAAACGATCCCCAACCCTTCCCGTACTGCGCATTGGGATCATAGTGATGGACCTGGAAAAAATTATTTCTCGGATCCTGCATCCGCTTATTAGTCCAACAATTCTTTATATGCATAGGAATAACATATCTTTCACTATTTCTATCAGATCTATTCATATCATATCTTCTTTCTTTGAGTTGTTCCCTAGTTTTCAGACTAGGACAAATCTGTCAAACATACCTAGATCCATTCTTTCGAAACCAAAATTTCCACTTATCTTACCTTTATCAGAGCAAAAATCTTTACGGTATTACCTCTTTTCTTCGGATCAGACTCCTTTTCTTAGCACGGAGCTTCACAAGTCAAGTAGAGTATTGCGCACTACAACAACAGATCTATGCACAAAGATTTCTCTTTTCTTCAGTTCCTACCAATCACAGTTTCAGGTCCCTACAACAGAACCATTTGTTGGCACAGGGGAAGACCCAGGGTTCAACACTTCAACAATGCACTAACAAAACCCTAACTATCGGCCCTTTCGGAAACACCTATGAAGCAGATGAAGTCTCACCTGAGGTAGAGGCAGGGGCGTTGCAGGACTCAAGTGTCTTCAACCTAGATGAGACACAGATATGTGATTATAGTACTTAACAGAGCACTTAGCAGTTAACATTAATTAACATTTAACCCTTATTCACACTGCAGGTAAAACCCTAATTACATAATAACATAGTATTCAACAAGATCTAACACATCTAGGCACTTAGCACATGGAAATATAGCATTTCTAGCATTCATTCACATTACTAATCACTAAGCTATTATATCAGATGCATCTAACATACATAAAAATGATAACACTAAGCATAAATCACATCAATCACACAAAGCAACCATAACAGAGGATATATGTGGTTTACCCCTAGCATGGGGCTACATCCACCAACTCTTCATCTTCTTTATTATCTTTTTTCAATCTCCTTACATGCACAGAGCATCAAAACCAACTCCGCATAGGACAGGAGATCTGCCCACACCTCGCCAGATCCTCCTTCTCCGAGTTGGGTCACAGCATGAAGCCTTCTTACATAATCTGCACACAAGCTTCTTACAATCACTTGCACTTAGCTCTTCAAGTCTTAACACACAGTATGCACAAAGCCTTTAGCTCTTCACTAAGAAGCTGATTCTACTAGGTCTCTCTACTAATGCTTTCTTGCATCGCCTAGATATCTATTTATACATTACAAATGGGGCCTAAACATGGGTAAACCCATGGTCTGACATCCCATACCCGTTACATAAACCCTAATCCCAAAAATCCTTCAAAAGGGGGTGAGATACCGTGATCTCCACTTCGCCTAGCACTCTGTCTTCAACCAGCTTGTCGAAGTCCCCAAAATTGGTCAAACATGGCCAACGTTTCCACAAAACCTGGTCAAGGGCCAACATTTAGCATCGATTTATAGTGTCCTCCACCCTCTTTTTATTCAATCAACTTTGGGCTTCATGACCACACTTATGGGGATTCCTAACCATATTCTCAGGGTTTATTGTAGACTTCTTCAAAGCATCTTCCTATGAGGCTCATGCTTAAAGATACACCATAATGGAACCACTTTGGACACTTCTTCAAATACACCCATTACTTCTAGAGGCTTCCAAAATTTCTCTGAGACTTCTTCTAGAGTTGACATCAATGACAACCAATTTTCCAACATCATATTCATAAGATATACCCTCTCAATCAACACATTTGCATATATATTTCATACATTAATGATAAGAATATTTATACAAAAATATGTTATTCCACACCTATAAATTCTACCTTTTACAAGAAAAAAATCTAGATAAAATTGTCCCTATACCAATTTAGAACAAGATATTTACAGTCTAAGAAATGAATGTAATATCCTCTTGCGATGAGACTTTCATGCTAAAACTACTACTATTCAAGCTCCTGTTTTAAGAAATAATTCCAACCCTAATCCCTTATGTCTAGATGAAGACCTTATTTTAGCTAATAGATATAAAATAGACTCTAAATATCTATCTAAGAATTTGTTTGGTATTGAGCTAATAAATCTTTTCATTTCTCAAGACCGAATAATTTGCAATGGTCTAATGAAGTGGCTGAATTCCAATCAAATGAATTACCATCAACTGGGAATAATGTCATGGATTATGTGATATCTAATATCCCCATATATAACCAAATTGTAAATATTGACCTTTTAAATGACCATGAACCTGACTCTGATCATAGAACCTTAACCCTAACTCTAAACTTCTCCAAGCACAAAATCCCCATTGAAGAAAATTTTGATAAGCAAAGGCACCTACTTTTTGACAAAAGTAAAGATGATCTTTTCTTAAAAGATTTAAATATTGAATTAAATCTCATATCTTACAAGGAAAACATTGAAGATCTCTATCATAAATGTTTAACAACCTTTTCATTTCCATTAACAAGTTCTCTAGGAGGTGGTATGTAAAAAGAAAAACAGACCAACCAACCCTTGGCATGATAAAGGATATAAAATTACTAGAAATTCCACAAGGGATGCTTCTAATGAGTTTTTAAAACCTAATAAGATAAATACATAGAAATCTCTACTTAAAAGGGAAAAAATGTACTATATAAATAGAAACAAAAAGTATCTTTTGCACCTATCTAAGTTAGATCCTAAGAAATTTTGGAGAAAAATTCTAACTCATAAAACTAAAGAAAATAATGTGATTTCCTTGAAGGAATGGAATTCTTACCTTAAAAATCTTTACGAATCCCCTATTACCATAGACACCATTCCCAATGTTTCTTTGGAGAATGGAGTTTTTTCTAGAGAAGACATAGATTTTGGGGTTAAATGGCTCAAAAATGGAAAATATAAGAACATTAAAGGCTACCGAGCCAAAATATTAAAAATTGAAGGGCCTATCCTCATCCCTCATGTACACATGCTCTTCAATTTAGCAGTCAAGAAGGGATTTCCTAAACCTTGGACACAAAGCCTCATTGCACCTATTTTTAAAAGTGGGGATAAAAAAAATCCCTCTAATTATAGGACCATTACAATTAACCTCATTTTAGGCAAGCTGTATGGAATTATTTTGGGAAATAATATTAGCATATGGCTAGAAAGTCATGGAAAAAGAGCTAAAGGCTAGGCTAGATTTAGGAACTATCACTGAACTATGGAGCACCTTCTTACACTTAGAATCATTGCGAAGGAGTGTTACAAAAATAAACCAAGCTACTTTGTTGTTTCATTGACTTTAGAAAAGGTTTTGACATAATTCCCAGGACAAACGTTTGGAATAGGTTGGAAGAGATAAAATTTCCTTTCAAGTTGAGGGATATTGCACTAAGGTTGTATGAGAATGTCATTTCCAAGTTAGGAACACTAAGATCTGGTCAAAAGAAATTAATTGTAATATAGGAGTCAAACAAGGTTGTCCCTTATCCCATACCCTCTTTGGAATATACATTGACAAGTTAGAATTTTTTTGGAAGAAGCAAGTTTTTTCGGCCCAATTCTTATTGGAATAGTCATCATTCTTATTCTTCTCCATATCGATGATATTTTTCTTATGGTGAGGAGTCCCTATGATCTTGGAAATCATCTAAGAATCCTCAAGGATTTATGCTTTACTATAGGTATGACTATTAACATTGACAAAATGAAACTTATGATAATTAAATCCAAAAAGATCACTTATGATACTTTCATATATGACAGAAACAAATTGGAGGAAGTGCCTTCATACAAATATCTTGGAATCAATATTCATCACAAGCTCAACTAGAACTATAGCATTGAGAAAAGGATAAATGGAGGGTGAAAAACTTATTATGGGCTTGAAAACAATTGTAAATCAATGGGATTTTGGATATGGAATTAGAAAAAGCTCCTCTGTGATATTCTTGTCACTCTTATTATATTATATGGATGTGAGTGTTGGGGATGTATTATCTATAGAGAATCATGGAGAAATATATAGTAGATCCAAAAGAATTTTGTAACTTTTAATCTCAAAATTAAAGGAAATACACCCTATCCTATCCTCCTCATAGAAGCGAGACTTTTCCCCATTGAGAACATGGCTACGGCCGAGTACCTAATATATAAAAAAAAGTTAAACAAGATGGAAGAAAAGAGGCTACCCAAAATTGCTTCAAATTCCATCCAAAACCACCTTCGACTCAAGCAAGGATGGCATAAAGATACCCAATCTTGGCTAAATCATTGGGGCTTAAAGGAAGAGATTGTTTTGCAAAATAAGGATAATATTAAAAATATTATTACTTCCAAATTTAAGGAGAAATCGTGGTGCGATAAAGAATTAGAGGGTAAAAGAAATTTAAGATAGTATAAGGAGGCAATCAACCCCAATCTAGAAGCTCAAAAGTATCTCTCTATTTTAACTAGTGTAAAGAAGAAAATCAACATTGCTAAAATAAGAACGAAGTTTTACAAGTTCCATAGTGAAACTAGGCATTAGACAATTCCTAAAATGCTACAGGATGAAAGAATCTGTCATCTTTGTGACACTAAGAGGGTTGAATATGAAAAGAACTTTCTCTTAGAATCTTCGACATTACCTAGATTGGATTTCAATTCCAAAATATTTGTCATACCACCAACCTTCCTAACCTTCTAACTAAACAAAACTATGGCGATCTTGGAATACTTCTCTTAATGTTTTTTGAGCACAAAAAAAAAAATTCTAAAGAAATCCAAGTAGTCCCTTACCTTCTTAAGGTCGGATAAACCAAATTCAATCTTAGAGGACGTTAATCATCATCATCATTATCATGTCGACCACTGAAACTATAACAAATTTTTAATACAAAATATACTTAGTCTTATTAAAAAATACATAATTATCTAAATAATTAAAATATAAACTTGTAAGCTTTTATATTGAATTTTTTAAAGTAGCAATTAAATGCTTTGGCTCCAATAATAGTTTTCATACAACTTGTAAAGGCTCTCACTTCCTTACCTTGTGAACACATTCAACAAATGATGAATATATAATTTAAAATATTGTTTTATAATAGATTTGATTATAGATTTAATATATATGTTGAGAATATTTTCAATAAAATATTTTAATTTCAATATGTATTGGAGAAAACATGGATATTTTGTATTGTTAATTTATAGAATAATAAATCTAGTTTAGATGGATCTATGAAGCACCAAAAAGGATCCAATTTCTTAAGATGTAAATTTTCTTATTACTATTTCATTCTATGTGAAGTTTTACTTAAGCAGACTTTATTTTTATTATTGTGCTATTTTTTTTAAATTAAAGACATTTTAATTTTTTTTAATTGTAGTGTTATTTAATATATCTAACACCTCAATATCTCCTCCATACTAGGTTGTAGAGCACATGGCTACTCTAGATATAACCAATAAAAAATAAATTTTTAAATTTACTTATAAATTTAACTTAAACGTTTTCATTTAAATATAATAATAAATTTATTAAAAATATCTGAACTAAAACCAAATTTCCCTAATCCTAATTTACATTAATTAATTTTTTTTTTTATAGAAATCTTTATGAGATTCTAAAATAGGATATTGAGATGTAAGCTTTCATCATTTTTTTTTTAATTTATTCATGGGAATTTGCACAAGTTACATTATTTATTAAACTGTTTTCATAAATATAGTTTAACTGTTTTATGTTTTTAGGATATTTTTATCTACTAGTTTTTCTCAAAATTTAGTTAGAAATTTAAAGAATATCAGATTTTAATTATCAAAATTAAATATTGTGAATACTATGTGGTTTTTGAGAAAGCTAAATTAATTTATGCATTTAAAAATGGAATTTAAACAATATAAAATTATAATTTTACCAAAAATTACATTGTCATATTTTAACTTAAAAATAAAAAACATAAAACTTTTAAACTATACCATTTACATATTTAAAAAAAAAAAAATTGTTATATGATAAATTTATTATTTAAACTATACCATTTACATATTTTTAGAAAAAAAAAATTGTTATATGATAAATTCATTAGATTAATAGTACATACAAATATTTTGGGCAATACACAAACACATATATGAAATGTAATTATTTTTTTCTTATCCATATATGATTTTTTTGGATCCATATATGATTTTATTGGCTTGATCTAATCAATGTTTTATTACTCGACAAGCATTATGGTAAGAAATGTTATTAAAATATATCAAGATAATGTTAGAATATTTGATATCTTAGAATTATAAGATCATTTTATACTATAGTTTTTAATATATTATTTTAATAATATTTTCCATAAAATTATATATTCTTATTTTATCTTTATAAATATTAATGTTGTTTTGCATTTATAATTTAGATATGTAATACTATATGTTAAGTATTCAAACATCTTTTCATATTTTCTAAACATAAATTTAATTTTTGTGCTTCCTATATAAATATATGAGGCGGCATAAGACGACATTATATTTCTTTTCATGATTAAGACGTTTAACAGACGACATTATATTTATTTTATGTAAAGTGAGGACGTTGTATTTTTATAAAAGTCATGTTTAAGAAAAAGTGGAAGCTCCACTTTTTGAGATATATGCGAATTTAGTATTTTCATTATGTCAACGTTTTTAAAAATGATTTTTTTTAATTTTTTTTTCCTTTTTGGAAGAATGGGCAAACCCTCTTTGCACAAATCTCTGTCGTGGAAGAAAAATGGAAGAAAAATGGAGGCCATATCACCCTCTACACGTCGTATTCTCATTTTATTTTAAAACTCCATAAAATTACAACATTATCTTTCCTAAATTAACTTAGTTTTTGAGAAATGCTTAAAAGGTCTAACAAAATTTTTTTTTATTAAGAAAAGCTTGTTTAAAAACGTGGTATATTTTGAGGATGATATTAATATTTTATTTATATTTTTATTATTTAATAAGTAAATAATTAAAAAAAATTAAACAATTAATCATAATCATATCATTTCATAACTAATCAACTATTTATCTATATAGCATTTTGAGTTTAGGTATGTTGTTATTACATGCATGTTCTTAACTGTGACCTCCCTAAGTGATCACCTCCCTAAGTGATCACCTGGTATAGATCTCAAGTTTAGTTCAAGATAAGCTTGAGATAATCCTTAGGATTATAATATTGATAATAATATATATTGTTATTTGTTAAAAAAACTAAGTGAACTATTCATTTTACTTTATACATTAAATTATTTATTTAATTCTTAATTTGTTAGGGTTCCACCCTAAGTTAAAGAAATGGGTCTTATTTGAACTCCCCTAGTTAGGAGAATAGATTGTTACTTAATGTATTGGGTTGTCTTTATTAAATAAGGTCCAAAAGATAATAGAGTGTGGAATCAATAATTATAAGTGGTCCCATAAAATAAGGTAGACTAGATAGTGATGAATGTTTTATTAATGGAGATCCACTAAGTGGTTAGGGTTTTGGTTAGTTAGAAACTATATACAGTTGTAGAAGTTATGTAATCAGTTGCAAGGAAAATATTATTATATTTGGAGCTCTACTTAGTTGGAGGTTGTCCCATCAAAGAGGCAAGTGAATATTGTTCTTAGTTATGGATATCAATAAAGGTTTTCTTATTGTTGTTATTTACACATTTTGGTTCTATGTATTTGCTTTCCAAGGCTATACTTTTCTATATCTTGCTCTAAATATTATGTTTCAGCTATCAAGGAACACCAAAAATTTTATTGAAGCACTTTCTTGTGCCAACAATGCTCAAATTCTAGGGAAAAAAAGGTTAGAGACATGTTCCAACATCTTTAAATAACACAAAGATTTTCCAAGCTACAAGTAAAATTGTGTTTGGGAAGAATACACGTAGAGTACCCCTTCAAGTAGCATTGCATTAGACATAACTTGTGTATGGATTTGTCTTCCACATACCTTCGAGTATACTGGAAGCCCCCTAAAAGCACCTAAAACTAGGTTTACATAAACCTATTGGCTGTGTTGTTTCTATAGTACATTGTGAACAACACTTGGGGATATCACTCTTGCATATTGGGGAGTCAAGGTTGTATGGGTAAGGGTATAACCTATCCTATTTAGTTACTATTGTGAAATATTTGGACAAAGTAATATTGTTGGAGACCTTAAGTATAATAAAGATCTATATCTCTTGACACTTTATTCTTAGGACCTTGCAAACCCTATCTTTTGTAGCACAAAAAAAAAATTCCCACATAATTTGGAATATTAGGAATTTGGGAATTCCATCATCATAGAAATTTATCCATACACTATCATGGATATTCCACTAGAATTGTTCATCACAACAAATCTAATAAAATATTGAAATCTTGACTATTAATGTTTTTTTCCTTTAGATCTCCAGAATAATTAGTTATTGATTTTTTGCTTATGCATGAAATAAATAAAATGTGGAAAATAGAGAACAATAAATACAATCACACCATCCAAAAATAAACACAAGATACGACATGGGAAAACCAATACAAGAGAAAACCCAGCTAGAAGGTGAGGTTTCTCTGCTATCTTTTCTCTGGTATAGAAATGATGCAAATACAAAGAAATAAGCACTCTCTATGGAGTTTCCTTTGACTTGTGGCTTGTATGTCTACTAAAAAATCTTTCCTCTTATGTTATACTTGTAGGATGCCACTCTTAGATGTTTTTCTCATCTATGGAACAAGATACAATGAAAAATAATGGAACACTTTCTCCTCCTAGTGGCTTGGTATTTAACATGGCCCGATAGCCATCTAGGGGTAGGGTTTTGACTTCCTCAACCTTCAATTGTGATAATGCTTTGAACCTTCTAGAATGCTCTTAGAAAATCCATAACATGGATAGCCCCACATGTCTAAGTAATGGAGGTTGACGTGGCATCCACTCACACCATGGTGATTAATATGGTAGGTCAATTTGCAGGAGGCATAACTTTCTCATATGAACTCTGATTGGAGAATAGTCTGCACTATTGGAAAGGTTTTGTACAGTTTTCTAAAAATGGCTTCGAAAGATTTTAGACGGTTTTTTGGACCCAAATTTCCAAATTTGGACCAACCGTAGAAATGGCCCTGCAAGCTAATTCCTCCACTTTTTCCACCCAAAAAATACTAAGATAGATGACAAATAATATAATGATCTAATTTGGATAAGTAATTGTTATAACCCTAAATTTCACCATACATGCATACTTGGCATCGGGCCATCTTACTTGTTATTTTTGCTAAGACATCACTAAGCAACACTTCTTAAAAACCACATTGCGGAAGATGTACGCGCCCTGCACCATTACTGCCCATATACACACGCTTGTTGCACCATTACAACTCACATACATACGCTAGTTGCACCATTACAGCCTGTGTACACTCACAAAAGTTGTAAAAATTAAAAAAGTTGCAAGGAATTCGTTGAGATTATGGGCTATTGGGTAGTTTCCCAACTGTCCCACTACCTATAGCCCTTCACCCAACCAAATAACCATCCTTTTGTCATATAAAAGGAGGTGTTGGGATCTCATTTCAAAGATAAGCATAAGAACAGTGAAACTCTGCCCATTTCACTTTCCTCCCTTGCCCCAAGAATTTGCAGCCACATTGTGAGTTTTGAGCCAGAATTCCCTATTCTTACCTTTTTCCTCATTCATAAGCTTATGCCATTTCCCTAGAGAGAATCATGAGAGGAGAAAGATACGTGGAAGTAGTTGGAGCTTGGTGAAGAGAATCCCGGACCAGGTTCAAGGAGCAGTTATCGATCTCATTTGTAAGTGACTTTGTGAGACTAATATAAATAGGTACTTTTTCTATCTCGCCATATGATGTGTTCAATATTTATGTTTGATTTTATTTGATTATGACTTCTAACCCACTAATTCATATATAAGATGCATGTTCGTAGTTTCTTGTTTGTATTTTGGTGAATGCAGGTCAGCCTTGGGAGGAGATTTTCAATCGAGGAACAACTAAATGCAAAAGGATCGACACCGAACGCGGAGTTTAGGGTAGAGTTACTAAATCCTTATACTTTTTATTTTATGCATGAATGTGGGGAATTGTCGGGGTAGTTGTTAAAAGTAGGATACTTTAGACAATTAGCTCTCTCTGCACATTGAACCCTAGTGTAGTCCATAGGGGGTTTTCCTGCTATAGCAGAATTGGTGACCATACTGGGGAAACCTCTAGGGTTTTAGGGGATTTTATGGGTGTTTGATTGGTTTTACCTTATGAGTTTCTTTTTGAGTTTGTTGAGTCTTTAAGGGATTATGGTCACCTGTTGGTGCCATACCAGTTCTCCCTACCCTATCAGTCTACATGTTTGTCTTCTTTTCTTGAGAAGTTACAAAGGTGTAAGTGGCTTGTAGTGGGTCTGCACGTGTACATACGTGCCCTAGTTTTGGACAAGCCGCGTACATACATAGGCTTCTTAAGTGTTAGTAGCATGCCTGTGTCAAGAAATTTTTTCAGTAAGAAGAGGTAGTCAACCTCTTCCCTGATTGAAGTCATACTTCTCAGGGGTTTCTTGATCTAGTACTAGTCTCTGTTGTTACAATCTTTAGCCTAGGTTTGACGTCAGTTTTCTTGTTTTTAAAAAAAAAATATTTCTTGTGTTTCCTAGCCTTTTTAACTTATTTTTAGCTTGAAATTTTAAGAAAAATGAGTTGCATTTTGAATATTTTCTTTAGAATCTTTTTTTACTTCATTTTGAATATTCATCAGTTTCTTTTATAATCTTTTGTTACTTCTGCTTTGATTGGAAGAAAAAAAAAAAAAAACTTAGTTTGTTAGGTCTCTTTTTTTAATTGCATTTGATTCGCATTGTTATTTGAAAAAGAAAAAAAAATTAGAATAGTGTTGTGTTTTCTTCTCAGCTTAAAATCATTTCAAAAGAAAATAAGAAATATAATCCTTCTTTCCTAGTGTTCTTATAAGTTTCATTTTTCACAAGAGTCTTAACAACATCAGTTGCACTACCACACCCCTTTTTGAGTAAATCAAGTCATTTAAAACAAATGCTAATTTAAAATCAACTAGACTTCATGTTTGTAGGGTCCATCAAGTGGTCTAGCCTAGAGCCTTGAATTAGGTTGGAGAGGAAACTCTTCAAGGCTTTTAAACAAATATTGGAGTTTGAGTTAGGGAGTGTTAAAGTCCAATAAACTTGAAAGTTATCTGGGATCCCCCTCTAACACAGGGGCTAAACACGAGGTCGTGTGCGGAAAGGTAGCGGAGATAACCCCTCCAAAGTCGGACCAAGCGTAGTGGGGAATGCATATTGAGGACTTGTCGTGGGATACTTTTGGTCGCATTTTCCATAGAGCTTTGTGGATCTCAAATCCATTTGAGGTCCTCAGTTATCTTCCGGACCACTTGATTCTGATACCCTTAATAGGTTTCGGGCTTAGTTACCTTGCTCATTGCAGTCCACCCGATTGTCAACTGTACCCGCCTGGTGACTGTTCACGAGTTGGCAACCTAGTTGCCTTTATTTTAGGGACTTACACATGTGACTGTGGGGGTGTACTGCAATACCTAGGGAAGACATCGAGCCACGCTTTGCAGAGTATACCTAGAGGGTAATTCCATGTTCAAGTTTCACTTGCACCGATAAGTTTCTCTAGTGTTGGCTGGCATAACTGTTCTTCCTACTAGATAGTGTTCTGCTTGATTTTCCTTTAGGAACTTTTAGTGTGTGCTCTGTGCTCCCTTGTTTTCCATAGTGAGTTAGTCAGTCATTGCTTTGGGTCTATGACCTAAGGTGGTAGACTGCTTGAAATTTTAAGAAAAATGAGTTGCATTTTGAATATTTTCTTCAGCATCTTTTTTTACTTCATTTTGAATATTCATCAGTTTCTTTTAGAATCTTTTGTTACTTCTGCTTTGATTGGAAGAAAAAAAAAACTTAGTTTGTTAGGTCTCTTTCTTTATTTGCATTTGCTTCACATTGTTATTTGAAAAAGAAAAAGAAATTAGAATAGTGTTGTGTTTTCTTCTCATCTTAAAATCATTTCAAAAGAAAATAAGAAAGATAATCCTTATTTTCTAGTGTTCTTATAAGTTTCATTTTTCGCAAGAGTCTTAACAACATCAGTTGCACTACCACACTTATTTTTGAGTAAATCAAGCCATTTAAAATGAATGCTAATTTAAAATCAACTAGACTTTATGTTTGTAGGGTCCATCAAGTGGTCTAGGATAGAGCCTTGAATTAGGTTGGAGAGGAAACTATTCAAGGCTTTTAAACAAATATTGGATTATGAGTTAGGGAGTGTTAAAGTCCAGTAAACTTGAAAGTTATCTGGGAGCCCCCTCTAACACAGGGGCTAAACATGAGGTCGTGTGTAGAAAGGTAGCAGAGATAACCCCTCCAAAGTCGGACCAAGTATAGTGGGGAACACATATTGAGGACTTGTCGTGGGATACTTTTGGTCGCATTTTCCATAGATCTTCATGGATCTCGAATCCATTTGAGGTCCTCAGTTGTCTTCCGGACCACTTGATTCTGATACCCTCGATAGGTTTTAGGCTTAGTTACCCTGCTCATTGCGGTCCACCCGATTGTCGACTGTACCCACCTGGTGATTGTTCACGAGTTGGCAACCTAGTTGCCTTTATTTTAGGGACTTACACAGGTGACTATGGGGGTGTACCGCAATACCTAGGGAAGACGTTGGGCCACGCTTTGTAGAGTATACCCAGAGGGTGCTTCCATGTTCAAGTTTCACTTGCACTGGTAAGTTTCTCTAGTGTTGGATGGCATAATTGTTCTTCCTACTAGATAGTGTTCTGCTTGATTTTCCTTTAGGAACTTTTAGTGTGTGCTATGTGCTCCCTAGTTTTCCATAGTGATTTAGTCAGTCATTTCTTTTGGTCTATGACCTAAGGTGGTAGACTTTCCACTCCGCCGGTCGTGGGGAATTTTTTTTCTTTCGCTTAGAAACGTGGAGCCACCTCTTTAAAGGCATTGTTTTGATAACACTAATTCGTCAGAGTCAATGTGTGAGACTTTTATGGACTTGAAAGATCCTGCAAGGGGAGAACCTATGCATAGGATCTTCATGGATTAAGTTACTGATGATACCAACCAAGGAACCCCTTCGCAAGGGGATTCTTGTGCTTTTCCTTTCTTCGGAAACGTGGGTGTCCCTTTGATGGCCACTTTGTACATTCCTGGGTTGAATGTGGGACTACCGATTTGGTTGGGCACCATTCCAAATGTACCGAATGCTCTTGATGCTTCTCAGTTAAGAACTTTATTTCATGGTCATAATGTTGATGTTCCTTCATCAACAAAGTCTTCTCCTCCTCCTTCTCCCTCCTCTGGTGAAAGTACATTTACTAGTAACTGGAAGTCTAAACAAAATAGAAAGAGGAAGAATAGGAAGAAGAAATCACCAACCTCTACGAGTCATGTTGGAGATAGCTCAACAACCTCTACAAGTCATGTTGAAGACCAGAACCGACCCTCTGCAAGTCATGCTGGGGGAAAGCATCCAACCTCTGCAAGTCATGCTGGGTAGAAAAGTCTAGTCACTGCTAGTCATACTGGTAATAGGTCTGTAGCCTCTGCGAGTCATGTTATTGACCCATCACCAACCTATGCAAGTCATGTTGGAGATGTGAAACCAACCACTACTAGTCATGTTGGGGGCATTGATTCTGTTGAGAAACCTAGATGGATAGGACGTAAGCCTAAGTTCCCTTGTAAGCTTTGCAAGGGAGATCACCTTACTCATTTGTGCCCTGGCATTCCAGAGATAGAAATATTGTGGTCCCTGTCTACATGCTCTTCTAATTCTGAGTCTTCTGAGGTTTCCTCATAGTCTATTCATCCATTGGTTGAGAAAGTGGTCATGTCGATGCAGTCATCGGCTGATCCCACTCCTCTTTTGGGGGGTGAGGTGTCTTTAGACCATGTAGTCTCGTAGCCTATTCAACCATTGGTTGAGAAAGTGGTCACGTCAATGCAGTATTCGACTGATCCCACTCTTCTCTTGGAGAGTGTCGAGTCTACCAAAGTAGTCACGCCAATGCAATATTCGGCTGACCCCACTCTTCTTTTGGGGAGTGATGTGTCTATCGATTATATTTTTAGCATTTCCAGTTCAGTAATTTCAGAACAAGGGGGAATTCCGCTCGTTTCGAGCACACCCCCTCCAACCCTAGGATGGTTTCCTTTGATTGGAATGACCTTGTTGAGCCTCGTCTTCCTTCTTCTGCACCTTTTCAAATAAGGGTTGAAGTTAATTCAAATTTATCGATGTATTGTGGATGAAGGAGCCTCTACAAGTATTTTATTCTCCTCAGTTTGGAAAGTCTTGGGATCTCTCAACCTTGTGTCTGCTTCGCATGAGCTATTGGCTTTTGATAGATGTCCTAGTAAATATTTGGGGGTTCTTCTTCAGTTTCCTATCTCGATAGGTGGGAAGACTGTCCTTGTTGATGTTATAGTGGTGCAAGGCCTGTTAGATTTCAATATGCTTCTCGAGCATGATTATGTATATGTTATCAACATTGTGGTGTCTACGCTCTTCTGAGTGATGTATTTCCCTCATAATGGAAGCATTGTCACTATTGACTAACTGGAATCTGATAATCACCATCCTAATTTGGCGTTAGTTCAGGTTGTCCCTTTATATGTTCCTAGTGTTCATGTAGACTCTACCCCGCCACGGGTTAATTATGTGGTGTCTTATCCTTGATGTTCAATTGCTTTTGAGAAGGAACCTATGAAATCATGTTTTCCTTCTCGAGACATGGTCTTGGCAATTGATCCAATGGTTTATCCAATGGGGGCATGGTAGCCCTTACTTCCCCCTCTTGGTCCAAGTGATCTTGAGTCTCCTTCTGAGTCTGATCTCATTGTTTGTAGATACTCAAGCCCTCGTGCTTGTGATTCTTTGTTGATAGAATCTGCCAGTCCTGGCCAGAGCCTCCATCATCATATGGAATATGGTTAGTTTAATTCACCCTTTAGGACTGTCGACCCTTGTTTGCATGATTTCTCATATTTTGAATTTCCTTCAGATGAGGCTATCCTTGAAGCCATGACTACAGTTTCTATATCGTGGGAGGAATTACACCGTGGTTTGTTTTTTCTTCCCTTTTGGGAGACTTTCCAAGTTGACTATCGAAGAGCCTCTTGGTCTGAGCCTAGCAGTTGGATCTACCTGAACCAATTTCATACATGAGTCATGGCCCCCTGGAGTCTTATTTAATCCCTTTTCAGACTCTCTAAACATGAAAATATTTCTGAGCGATCTTGTTGTCCTTCATGCTCACCAAACTAAAATTTGAAGGCACATCTGTTCGGCAATAGTTTACCCCTTTTTTGGTCTAGATGGTCAATTTTACGAACAAAGGTATACTCTAGGAACTTCGGTTCGCTAGAAGAGTATTCTCAGGTATAAGTTTAACCCTTTTTCAGGCCTAAGGGACTAAATTTACAAAAAAGGAACCCCCACAGAGTCCATAGTTAATCTCTTTTTAGAATCCCTAAAATTTAAAATATAGCCGAGTGACCTTGTTCCTTCACACTCGTTAAAATGGTCCAGAAGAAATCCCTCTATGGAGTCCATAGTTAATCTCTTTTTAGACTCCTTAAAATTGAAAAGATCGTCGAGTGACCTTGTTCTTTCACACTCATTAATTGGGTTAGAAAAACATCTACTGGCATGAGTTTACCCCCTTTTCCTGCCTGTATCTTAAGGAGGAAAAAGGTACACCTCGGGAGATTTGTCTCACCTGGAGATTTCTCCGCAACAAATTTCACTTTTTTGGGCTAAGGAGACTAAGTCTAGAAAAGGCAGCAAGTCCATAGCTAAGCTCTTTTCAGACTTCTTAAAATTGAAAATATTGTTGAGTGATCTTGTCTTTATCACACTCACTAAAATGGTTTTGAATAGACGTCTTTTTGGTGCTAGTTTGCCCCATTTTCGAACCAACTAGACTGCCTTCGAAAAAGGTACCCAGTGGAGTCTTCTTTTGCACTTTTTCAGACTCTCTAAAAATGAAAAACCATCGAGCTTACCTTCTCTGGGCTCATTTAAAATTACATTGAAGGGTGTTACCATTGTGTCCTATTAACTGCATTTGCATATTTGGCCTAATTCTGGCTCCATATTTCTCTCAACTGAACCTTTGAAGCATGCTTTATAGCACTTTGCCTTTGCATATTGACACCTTGACCCATGGAGGGATTTTCCCGAGTGTCCTTTCCCTGCACATGTCTCCTTGCTCTAAGTATTAGTGTGTTCCTTGCACTTGGAACTAGTATGATTGCGACACTCATTCCTCCTTTGTAACTTAGCATTATTTTATTCTTTTTCAAGCTTTCCAAAATTATTGAAAAAGACAAAAAAACAAATATACCCCAAACAGAGGATAGTAAAAGTATTTTCTTTTTATGGTAGCACAGTGAGTCACCCTTGGACAAAGTACATCCTTTCGTATGTTGTCAAGAATTGGTATTTAATGACCTTAGGGAGCTGTTCTCACTACATAGAGCTATTTCCTCCTTCGTTTGGTTATTCGTCCAAACACATGGAGAGTTTGCATTGCCTCCTGCATCGTGAACTTATGTCAATGTCACGCTTCCTGAGTCTAATCATTTGTCATACTATTTTCCAAGGGAAGTTTTATCCAACTTGAGTCAGCCCCTCTGCAGTTTGTCTCTTGCCCTCATGCCCGACCATCCCGAAAGTCCAATCAAGTCTTTGTTTGAAATCACTAAAGTTCTCTGCCTGATCACCGAGATCCTCTTGTCTGTTCCCCAAGAATCCATCGAAGACCTCTGGGTCATGAATTCGTACTCTCACATTACACTCTTACCCAAGTTTTGAAGATCTTGAAGTTGTTTCTCTAGCTCTGAAGGCCTCAACTCCAGTCATCAGGCATCATTGGCTTCTTGAAGATGGATACTATACATGTATATCTTTGATTTTGACATGTAGATCCATTGTGTATTGCTTGCGGCTACACTTTATATAGTTATATGACATGGATCCGTAGTGTATTGGATTGGAAACCATGATTTATTTCATCTCGAGCATGGGTATTCCCGCCTCGGTGAGATAATTATTATTTTTGCATATGGCACCTCCCAAACTCTGGTCCCAGGCTCACTCGCTTCATACATTGGTGAAGATTTGTAATGTATTTCGGCCATCGTATTCTCTTCTAACCTCACACATTAGGGGGCATCTGTTATAACCCTAAATTGCACCATACATGCATACTTGGAATCAAGCCATATTACTTGCTATTTTTGTCAAGCCATCACTAAGCAACTCTTCTTAAAAACCACATTTTTGAAGATGTACACGCCCTGCAACATTATTTCCCGTGTACACACGCTTTTTGCACCATTACAGCTCGTGTATGTACGCTAGCTGCACCATTACAACCTGCATACACTCACAAAATTTGTAAAAATTAAAAAGTTGCAAGGAATTCGTTGAGATTACGAGCTATTGGGTAGTTTCCCAACTGTCCCACAACCTATATCCCATCACCCAACTAAATAACCATCCTTTTGTCATATAAAATGATGTGTTGGGGTCTCATTCCAAAGATAAGCATAAGAACAGTGAAACTCTGCCCATTTCACTTTCCCCCCTTTCCCCAAGAATTTGCAGCCACATTGTGATTTTTGAGCCAGAATTCCCTATTCTTACCTTTTTCCTCATTCATAAGCTTATGCCATTTCCCTAGAGAAAATTGTGAGAGGAGAAAGATACGTGGAAGCAATTGGATCTTGGTGAAGAGAATCCTAGACCAGGTTCGAGGAGTAGTCACTGATCTCACTTTTAAGTGACTTTGTGAGATTAATATAAAGAAGTACTTTTTCTGTCCCTCCATATGATGTGTTCAATATTTTATGTTTGATTTGTATTTTATTATGACTTCTAACCCACTAATTCATAAATAATATGCATGCTCATAGTTTCTTGTTTGTCTTTTGGTGAATGCAGGTCGGGCTTGGGAGGATATTTGCAGTCGAGGAACAATCGAACGCAAAAGGATCGACGCCAGAAGAAGAGTTTAAGGTAGAGTTACCAGATCCTTATACTTTGTATTTTATGCATGAATGTGGGGCATTGTCGGGGTAGTTGTTAAAAGTAGGAGACTTTAGACGGTTAGCTCTTCCTACACGTTGAACCCTAGTGTATTCCATAGGGGGGTTTTCCCGCTATAGCAGTAATACTTAGGAGTAATACTCCCTATGGATTAAAACAATGTCTAGGGATCACCCATACTATTATAGGAGACCTATCTGAAAAGACTCCATATGCTACGCTAATCGCAATGGTGTAGCTCTCTAGTATTTTTTTTGTGTGTGTACCCATCAATTTGCTTATGAATCGTCTCCACAAATTCTTCTTGCGACACTAATTGTGTTAGGATATATCTTGGTCAAACTCTCAAGTGAACCTCAAGGTCCCATGACCTACACCCATAACATGTTAGCCATGGATGAACTCAAGAAAATGGTTCAGTCTGTCACCCAATTAGTCAAAATAATTGTTATACCGACATGAATACCTTCAATGCACAAGTTGACCTTTTCTTTGATAGATTGAGAAATTGGAGGTTAAGCATGATTTTGGTGGCTCAAGTAAAGGCTCTAATAATGGTAAGTGAATTTATGAAGAAGAATGTTACAATCATGACCATTTTTTTTTATCATTCACACAATCTAATTCCTCACTTACCTAAAGTTATTTGAATAAGTTTGATGTGTTAGATATGACAATATGGTTTGACCAAATGGACCACTACTTTTCCTTCTATAGCATAACAGATGATCCATGGAAATTCCAAATGTATGTTCTATATCTGGATAGGAAATATTTGTAGTGGTGAAAATGGCATAAGAAATCATGTTCAAGGTTCATTACATGGTAGTAGTTTTCAAAAGTCATGTTTGCTTGCTTTATTCGAGACACTAATTTTGTGGGCTACCTTACCAAATTGTGTCAAATAGGCACGATGGAAGAATATACTAATTATTTTGAGAATTTGGCCATTAGAATATAAAATTTAACTAATGACTTTCTTAAGAAATGCTTTATCAACGGTCTTAAGGAGGACATCAAAACCCAAATGGAAATGAATCACTATGATACCTAGTTGGAGGCCACTAAGCTTTATTATCACGCTCAAGTTGTGTCCTATGACAAGTCCAAACACCCAAAATTTTATCCACACCCATGAAAAAATGTGGCAGCCCCTTAATATCATACTCCACCCCTCAAGGTCCACAAGTTAACATGGGTTGAAATGGTGGAATTTCAACTCAATAGTCTATGCTACAACTGTGATGAAAAATATTCTCTGGGCATAAATGTAAGAAACAAAAATGATTTATGGCCATCTTTAAGAAAATTTCTAATAATGAATTTGAAGGTGGGACTTAGGAGGACATCACCCCTCCACTCAATGGAATTCATCTTCCCAAAAATAAGGTGAAGAACCCCAAATATCTCTTCATGCCTTGAGCAATATTTCCTCTCCTCAGACATTAAAGTTGGTCAATTATATCAAGCATCAGAATGCCATTATCTTAAGCAATAAAAATAGCACCCACAATTCCATTCATCCTCAAATCTCCTAAGAAACACACTATTATATCCATGCTATCAACAAATTTCAAATTATGATTGCAAATGAGGGATCAATGAAATTTGGTGGCTGATTTAAAAATATATATGAAACTTCAAATGGGTGATTATTCACTGAAAATTCACATGTTTGTCATTGAAATGGGTGGATGCAAAATTATTTTGGGTGTTGAATGGTTGAGACAATGAGGCCCCTCACCATGGATTTCCTAGATTTATACATGAGTTTTCAAAAGGATGTGCATTCCTACACTATTAAAGGTCTCAAAGTAGGATATCCAAAAACAATCATCTCCCATTGCATGGAAAAGCTCCTGAAAATGGCCATTTAGGAATTATTTCATAATTCCACGCTATTCAAGACTTTAATGAGGCTTCTCAACCCATTCATATAAAATCCCCATTTTAATCCCTAGTTTAACAATGTAATGTAAATACAATGTATGGTCACGAGCCTGACTATGTAATACGTAAACATTATGCATAAAAAACAAAAAATAAATAAATGTAATGCTAGCTACATATGGAAACATATGGAGTAATGGGAGATAATTTTCTATAAGAGAGAGGGTGTGTCCAAGGGGTCCAAGGGGGAATTATTCATGGGTATTAATCCCAAGCCACTTTCCTAAAATTATTATTTTGTATGAACCTTCTAATTTCCTTTTGAGTGTATGAAGTCCCCAATCATTAAACACATGTAAGAGGGTGGGTTTGAAAAGCCACTTCACATAGTTATTGGCAACATGGGTACGAGTACAATCAATATTATGGAATATGAGGGTCAACATGCATGGGTAAAAGGGAAATTTGAATGTGTATTGTAGGTATTTTTTACATGCATGTTTTGGGACAGTAAGAGGGTGGAGAGTGTTGGAGATTGAAGGCAGTTATGGTGGGCATGTGTGACAACTTGTTGGAGCTATAAATTCATGAATAATTAAGTTGATAGGACTATAGAGTGAGATTTCGTGTAAGAGATTACCCGAGAAACAAGTGAACTTACTGTTGTGAGATTTTCTTGTTGCAAATGTATGTCCCTGGAGTCCCCAAAAATAGATATTCCTATCCAACCTATGTTGGTGTCCTGCAGGGAAATGGGAAGGAATAACTGATTGCATGTAGAGAAGGGGGATCCCATTCCTTGCATTATGTAGGTTGAGGAGAAGAGAGTTGGTGGATGGGATATCTATAGGAAAAATCAACTTGATGTGGGTTATATTCGGCTATGAGAGACACCCTTTCTTGTGGATTCCTATCCCTATATTGACGGTGACTTGCTATTAATATTTGGAGCAACAAGCCTATGGTTGGGTGGAACATTTTTCCTATGCAACTAGTTGCACATCTATTGATAAAATATAAGTGTTTTATATTTGTTTACTAATTTTGTTCATGGATTTTTGTTGTTGTACATGTTACTCTATTATTTGAGTGAGTTAATGATTTTTGTGCATGTTTAATAAATTGCATTCATGCTTTCAAATAATTATGGATAAGCATGGAAATTTTTAGCATGTTGCACATTTTTAGTTTAAATGGGTATCTGATTTTTTTATGGGTTTAGTAGAGGGGCCACTACATAGTGTTATTATATCTCTATTTGCAACACCATACCTACATGGGCCTACTACAACATAGCAGAGTTCAATGTGTGTGAATTTGGGTAAAGGATGTGTTAGTCCTTAACCTTGTTTTTTACTTATTGGGTATCCTTAATCCCCGTTCTACCCATTTTTCATGATTTTTGTTAAACTTTGTTTTTTCCCTTCTCGACTTGAAATCTTGTTTTCATTCTTTTATGCACATTTTAAATTTTTTTAAGTTTTTAAAATTTAGGATATGATATAAAAATATATCTATCACATCACTTGTTATTTACCTCATTTGAATTTTCAAATTTATCAAAGTGGAAAGGGTGCTACAAGAATAGCGTTATTCTTGTAGTGCCAGGAATAATTATAGTTCTCCATGCCCCACCTGCTCAATATCATGTTTTGACATTCAAAATCATTACTTTAGGATCTACATATCTCTGTATGATATATATCATGTCGTAATTCTCATGATGACAGTTAATTCGAGGGATCGGGTCGTACTCGCCACCTTGATATCAAATCACAATGCCCAATTATTATTCCATATGTATGAAATCATAATCCACCTATTTTTAGTATTTTTATTACTCCATGCATGCTCTATAGGTGAACTGATAACTCTCAGACTTCAACAATCCTCGAAAGCAGGTGATCAAACTCGAGACGTTCTCATAACCCTTCCACAAAATTGTATCAGTGTCATGGCACCCAAAATGAGTGGGTAGATAACTAGGTTGGAGACAGAAGGGACATAATTACTCAAATCCTTTCCTCAAATGGCACAAAAGTTTAAAGATGCAGGATGGTTCAACTTCTTCTTGACATTTTAGGGTCATGAAAAGCATATTTCTATGATCTTTGCACATGATTTCGATGGTTTCAAAACTATGGTTGGTAAACTCCTCATGCATGTGATAGAGCATTCCATAGCTAAAGATTGAAAGTTACCAATATATGGGGAAAGATGGGGGAAGAAAGAAAATTTAGTTATGGAGTTTGTAATTCAGTTTTTAATTCTAGAAAAGAAAAACCCCAATTGGAGCCAAGGCATCCCACACAGCTGGGTTAGAAAAGAATGGCATATTGCTCTATTGATCATTCATAGGTACATTACTTGCGAAGGTAGATTTTCTCTTGTTAATCTTTATCATATTAGACTTCTAATTCATGTGAATGGTGACTACCCTCTTAATCTACCTTATTTATTATTAAAAATCCTATGTAATATGTCTAAGAGGATTTAGTCACATCTTGCAACAACAAAGAATTGTCTTTTTCATCAAGGGTTGATCAAAACGTTGGTAATATTTTCTTTAAATGAAATTCAGAGGTATTGGGACGGGTTAATTCAGTCACTAAAACCCAAACCACGAGAAACTAGGTCTAAAAATGTCAAGGAGAAGAAACCAGGAAAAGGTAAACAGACTTCTCAAGCCACTGAAGTTTTGATGAAAGAAAATTCCCCTGCAGCCAAGGTAACTTGTGCTGGCAAGATAAAATTACAAACACAACAAGCCATGGGTGATTTTCTTATGGGTAAACTAAATGAGAAAGGCACTATCATTCAAAGTAAGAAACTTAAAATTGATGAAGAGACTGATATCCCTTTTTATCCATATATTAAAAGGGAACCTAGCGAACTTGAAGATTACATCACAAGCCCAGTTGAAAGTTGAGCTAAATAGAAGAAACAACCTACAGGAAAGAAGACTGCAAAAGGTAAGAAAAAAATTAAGAAGAATACACCTATACCTAAATACCCTAGAAGAAATTCTACCAGGGCTGCAAACAAATTCAGGCTGAATTCAAAGGTGATTTTTCATCCTTCTGTCAAGAAGGAAAACCTTATTATCATAGAATATAATTCAGAAGATTCTAAGAAAGAGATAAAAAAATAGGCCTTGACATCCTCTTTACACAAGTTAGAGAAGGAATCTGAAGAATAGAGGAAAAAACGTGAAAAGGGAAAACAGATAGCACAGTATTCAAGGAGACCTGTAACCAGGGAAACTACAAAGTCAAATTCAATCTCTGAATCTACATTCAAAGGCACATATGCACTTAATGATGAGAAAAAATGAGCCTTTTCCAGAAACCGATCAGCTGCAAGATCTTCCAGAAACTAGAGACTTAGAAAGCACTCAAGAAGAGAATATTAGCATAGGTTTGTCTTCAAAGTATAAAATTAAATTGATAAATCCTCGAACCTCCCTTCTCTAGTTTAAGAACACCCAGAGTTCAAGATGGAAACAGAAATAAGAAAGACAAAAATCAAATACAAGAAATAATTTGCTTTTCCTTTTTTAGTATTTATCTTCAAGAGCAGTTTATGAAATGATGGAGATGAATTTTTGGAAACCGAAAGAGATTTTTGTTGGGAACGAGCCCCTTCATAAATACCTCTCTTGTTTTTTACACAGATATCACAGTTTAAGAGATTCAAATATATATTTGAGGCCTATTTTTCAGATATTTCACAATAAATGATTTCTTGTTTTAATGACCAATGTTGGGCGAGGTTTCAAAGCATATGGATATGAAGTTTTGGAAACCAAAAGAAGTTTTTGCTGATAACAGGTCCCTTCACAAAAACCTCTCTTTATTTTTACACAACTATCACAGTTTGGGAGATACAAAGATATTTTTGGACCCTAGGTTTCAGGAATTTGCCGGATTTATTTTCCTAAAAAAATCTCATGGACAACAATTAACAAGCCACTTCATCCATTCGACTTGGATATTAGATCTGATATTGTTAAGAACCAAATATCAATATAGCATAGAAAATCTTCAAAAAAAACACTCAACGCCTTGAAAAAGAGAGAATTTCAGATAATAAGCCTCTTCGAGGGGGCAACCTCCTTTTACCCCACTTAAATGTTCAGGTACAAGATGATTCAAAATGAAAATGTCTCCTTGGTATATATAGGAGACTAGGAGGTATAATTACAACTAATGGCCTGAAGCTGACATAAATAAAATAACATTACTAATCTAATATGCCCCAATTAAGGAGTAATGAGCCAATATTAGGGCTTAACATGCCCCTCCCCTTGAGATAAGTGTTGTCTACAATGCTTGAGTAAGTCTGGATGCTTTTGTATAAAAGACTCATCTTCCCAAGTGGAATCTTCAGCCGATAGTTTCCTCCATTTAATGAGATACTCTGAAATGGATCTATTCCTCAGTTGGCAAATTCTT
>ML790875.1:898374-909018 GCA_009831015.1 Picea engelmannii | reverse complement strand
TCTTAAAAATACCCAATCCCCTACTTCAAAACTTCTTTCACTACGATGTTGATCTGCTTGTTGTTTCATGCGATTTTGTGCCATGGTCAGGTTGTCCTTTAAGAATTGGAGAACTTGTTGTTGATTCTCGATGTGATCTTCCATTGCTTGAACCTTAGATTTTTCTTTTAGAGAAGTGATGGAAGGAGGGTGGTATCCATAAAGTACTATAAATGGTGTCATTTTTGTTGCAGTGTGAAAGGAAGTGTTATACCACCATTCTGCCAAGGTGTTGGCAACCATTTCACATTTTTATCCTATCTTTATAAGCTTCCTACACAAGTGTTTTGGAACCCTTGATTCTCATCGCAATCTTTCGAATAAAACAACATGATCATTTTTGCACATTTTCACACCTGCCTTTGTTCTCGTTTTCACGAATGCAAGCGTGAAAACTTTGATTTAGAAGTCACGTCAATAGCATTAAAATCGTCACTGGATTATTATGGTTACTCTTGTCTATGTGTTCATTGCATTTCCAATTCAAGTAGGGTCACACAGTTAGCAAGTTACCAAAACCTTTACTCATTTGGCATTTTTTTGTTGTTAATATGATTTCATTTTTATAAGACTGTGATGATATTCTAATGATGGTGATTGAGTCCTTGATTCAATGGTGGTTTGATGTTCTATTGATTTTGATCGAATTCAATGGTTTTATAATAACACATTAACATGGTGATTACACCCTTAATTCGATGGTTCCATATAAAGCATACGTTTTATGATTGAATCCTTGGTGCTATATTCGAATCATTGTTTTGATTTTAAAACCATGCAAACACTATTGCTTGTGCAAATATTTGTGTCGACTTACCATATTTTTCATTAATTTAATGGCATTGCAATAGTGATTTGAATCACCATATGCGTCGTCGATTGTACATTTGGATATGACTGTTTTGCATGGGTCTATTTTCGTTCCACCAACCTCGCACACTTAGGCATTAATGCCTGTCGTCTATCTCGGGTTATCTCTGTTGGTTTTCGGGGAAGCCTGTGAGCTATCGGTCCTGCGTATACCCTGTCCAAACCCTTGTCCATTTACCCTGCTCATTGTGTGTTTTGTTCTATGGCACTTGTGGTGCACATAGAACCTAATGGCAGCCAAACACTCTTGCTATTCGACAATGTCCGTGAAGATTTGGAAAATAGTGGCTGGTTAGTTTTTATCCAGAGATTTGAGGGTTTTAACCTTTTGGTAGCCCAACAGTTTTCCCTCACCTTCGATGGATGTAGGGCTAAAGTCGGGGACATACAACTTGAACTAAATGAGGAATTCCTCAGTTTGGCTATAGGCTTACCAACTAAAGGGCAGAGGTGGTTTAAGAAATCCAAAGTGGACGAGGTGTCATGGCCGCTCCTATTTACATCAAGGAAGATTGTTAGTTGTGATAGAGGTATGCCTGTCACTGCCCTCAAACCCAGGTGGCATGACCTATTGGCAATTCTTAAGCAGTTTGTGACCTGCGAAGGTCATTATGGTTTGGTATTTCTGTATCATCTTCGGTTATTGATGAATTTTATAGAATACCCTATGAACATGCCGCACTATCTTGTATGCAGCCTGTACAAGATGTCCAAATGATTTAAGAGTGAGAAGGCTGATAACAGCCTTTTCCATCACTGCTTGATCAAAGTCATTATCATCCACCATTTGAGCCTTAGCAGTGACTGTTGGCAAGCCTTCCTGTCAAGGAACGACTTTGCCACCCCCGAGTGTGTCCAAGTGGACAAGGTTGTGGTTACTGAAACTCTGGTTGGGCCAGCTATGCCACCTCCTACCCTTCTACCCCCTGTCAAACCCTCGAATTACCCCAACCTTGACCTACCCGATACCATGGTCGACCCGTGTGCTAAAGATAATACTAAGGCCATCAAGAGGCCTGTAAGGAAGAAAGGCAAAGGTGATACTGGTGTCAACAGTAGGGGAAAGAAAAATGCACGATGGATATCCATATGTGCTAGGAACAAGCCCAAGCAAAACGTTGACCAGAAGCCAATAGTGTTGAGCGAGGACTCGGACTCCGATATTGAACGTTTCCTAGCTGAGGAATACCCTTACTCTCATGGCCTCTGCTCAATGGAACCCTATGACTATGTTTCCAACTTACCTCTGTGCCTCAAGAATGACCCTAAATTACCAGAAATTAAGCTTCACAGTGACACCCCTGGTAACTTGAAAGAACCCTTGACTATAATGCCAAAGCCCGATCAACCACCATGTACTCAATGTAATTCTTGGCTTGAACGTTATTACACCGACGTTCCCCTGTTGCAATCTAAGATTAAATCTTTGGAGGAATGGGTGACAACATTGTCAAAAGAAAGAGACTGGCTACAAGCCAACGAGAAGAAGAAAAAGAACACCAATTCAATTCTCTTCAGGAATGTTGAGGCAGCAACGGCCTTTGTCAATTCAAATTTTTCCTGATCGAATCGTTCTCCTACTGCCCAGGTATGTATTTCAACATCGATTTTGTTTTATGAGTTAATTTGAATTAGTGTGACCGATTATGTTTGCTTTTAATTAGTTTTGTTTGTTTTAAATAGATTCAAAACGATTCTGTTATTTTCGAAATATTAAAAATGATTTCGTTATGAATCATGTACAGAAGATTTGTTTTGCTAAAAACGAACACAACTATGTTTTGATTGATATGATTTTGTTGTTCTTGGATTGGGTCGACCCTGAGTTAGTTCGATTCATTCCTTTTGGTTTGATTCTGGAACGATGCTGTATACCCTCAATTAGCATAGTTGTTTGTATATGCGTTGAATATTGGGTTTGCTTTCGATTAGTCCTGTTTGTCTAAGTAGATTAAAAAAAAAAAAAAAAAACAATTCTGCTTACTTCGAATTACCAGAAATGATTTCATTTGTATTTGAATTAGCACAAAATATTTCATTTAGAATTAGAACAAACTATTTTGATTGCATCGATTCGTTTCATAGCTATGATTTGGTTAATGCGATTTTATTGGTCTCAGATTAGTATAAACGATTAAATTGTTTCTGAGTTAGTTTGATTCAGTTCTGTTTGGTTTACGTTTGAAGTGATTCTGTATGTTTGAATTAGCATAGTCGTTTGTATATGAGTGGGATTAGTTTCAAAGTTTGGTTTGATACAACTCTGTTAGTTTTGAATTGAAAACGATTCTGTCTATTTCAAATTGGTAATAAAAGTTGTTTGACAGATCACACATATCCTGTTATCATTTGATTAATTCAATTACGATTTCATTTGTTTCAAATTGGCATAAAGAATCTGGTTACTTCTAGCACGAACGATTTGCTTTGTTTTCAATTAGCAATTAAAGATTTGTTTAATAGGTCAAACATATTTTTGTTAGTTTTGGATTGATTTAAAACAGTTCTATTTTCAAATTAGACCAGCTACAGAATCACAAGATTCTGTAGCTAGTCTTAAAATTTAGATTTTTGTTAATTTTATCAATAAAACATTATCTAAACTTGTGTATTCTTGTCTACCTACAGGTACCTATGAATTTCATTGACAAATTGGACATGATGTGGCTATTTAGATATAGTTTTGTTTTAAGTTGTTAGTTATAGGCAGAAATAGAGACTTGGGAGATTGTTCCCAGATTTTTTTGTAAACTATTTTTGATAATTCCCACAGGGATGTTTTACCTTGTGGCCTTTAAATACTTGTTATTTTTTGTAATGAACCCATCACTGTTGGGAGAATAAATACTATGGATTTATGATGATATAAACTCGAATGGAAGTGGATCTTTTGTTACAACTTTAGCTTTCAATTTATCATACTTTCGTTCAGGTTTTGTGCATTTTAATTTGTGATTAAGTCATTGACTACTTTAGATATCAAGCCTTATTACAGGTTAATGCGTCGTGATTTAAATTCTGTCCATATCTTCTGTATCTCAGTTTTAGTACATCAATTACTCTGTTTCAATTTAATGAACTAAAAGTTTATCTTCTTCGTTAAATGAATCATTTTGTACAAATCTTCGCATACGGATTTATCTAACTATGATGATTTGTAAATCATAAGATTGTTGTCACTTTTATGTCATCTGTATTCAAAGAGCACTTCTGCTTCTTGTTTACAAGAAGCTTGCAGAGAATCTAGTGCGGATTTTCTCCCATCGAACAGCTGAATCGGATACTTTGCACGGGACAAATTGGAAAGCACTATTACATGTTAGTTTATTAGTGTTATTCAAGTAGTTTTGATAGATATATATAGTTCAGATTTATAGTTAGGATTATTATTTTAATTTCTCAGCATAGATAGTTTTCATTTTATTTCTTTCTCATAAAATTATAAAAATAAAAAAACAATAGTTTCGCTGTCATAAGACAGTTTACAAATTATTTTTTGCGGGTTTTCATTTAAAATCTGTAATCTGTAAATATTGTACATTTGTGATTAGGATCTAATTCTGTTGATAATTGAACATTTAATTTCATAGAATTAATGCTGTATAATATTAGATAAAAGACTGTATATATTTATTTCAGATTTGTTTATTAGTTTTCTTTAATTGTTGTTTTCATTTAGATTAGTTCCTTTAGTTATTTCTCTTTCGTTTTCCTAGGACTTAGATCGGCCAATGGAGCCGCTAAACCCGTCGGAGTGGATCATCCCAAATGGCTTGGGTTATTTAGACAACCCTGGACCGGATCTACTCCTCCAGTTGATGAGCGTTCATTTTCGCCCATCAACAAATGACACTAGAAGGAGGGCCAACTGACAAGCTGGCCTTGTAGGAGCCTTTATTTTAAATATATTCAATTTCCCCCATGGATCCCCAAATCACTGTGTTGGAACATGCTTTCAAATTCTCATTACCCGATGTTCCCAACGAGACAGTCTCACGCTTGTCCAAACTCACCTTTGATGGTGGAGGCAATATATCTGCTAAAGACCACCTTAACAAGTTTTGGTGCAAATGCATCAAACATGACATCTCATATTTAGGAGTTTTATGCAGACTGTTCGCTTTTACTTTTAGAGGTCAGATTAAACATTGGTTTGAATCCTTTCCAGCATGTCACATTTTTGATTGGTTTCAATTTGTAGATGATTTTCTAGATGCTTTTGAAATTTATGATTTTGATCAACTATGTGAAGAATTTCATACTTCGCTAATCAACGACAATTCATCTTCAGAAGACTTTTTGACAAGAGTCTATCATATCCTCTGTAAATTTAATCTCGATGACATGTCATTAGCATTAAATCTATTCTATGATGCTTCCATCCCTTCCATTCAGTCATGTTCAATCACGAATGAAGAACCAATTGCAAATCCTATCACTCAACTGCAAGAACAATCTTCTTGACAAGAAGAGAAAAATTCTTCCGATAATGTTGAACAAGCCAGGGAGGTAGAATCTATTGATCAAGCTCTCATTAACAACCAAATTGGTTTTTCCTTTGAATCTTGTATTTTCAGTCTAAGACTAGTATGGAAGATGATTCGTTTCTGGATCAAGGTGAATACCCTCATTCTTGTAACTCATGCTCTAATCAACATTTAAAATCAGTCATTGAAGAACACTTAAGCGAAGAAAATCGTCTTGAATGTTCTAGTACTCCTATGAAATTGATTAGAGAAGAAGTTACACAACTAGAAGAAGAAACCTTAAACCGTCATCCTCAAAATGCACTTTGTTCACAGGAAAGACTAGATGTTTGTCACATACATTTTGAATTATCTATCACACAAAAGGAAAATCCAGATGATCATATTATTTTGAGGAATTCGTCACCAAAACAGAGTGAGAGTTTTAAAGAAAGTAAAGAGAATTGTCTTGAGAATACCATTGTTGAGTATCATAGTTCAAGAGATTTTTTTCATCTGCTTATTTCTGATTCCTTTTATTCTTTATATTCTGATCTGTTCCTAGATTCTGGTGGACTTGAGATCTTACCTACAACATACTACGCTTTTCCACCACAATCATATCCTTTCGATATGCTAAATTTTGGTGAAGTCAATTCCAAACCTAACATTGATAAACTTGGATTTGATGCTTGTTCACTTTCATCACTCACATGGGAAAAGGACATGTTGCAAGATGATTTTACACAGTTTATTGTTGAAAAAGACAATGCACTATATTTTATGGAGATCAAACATTCTAAGTTTCATATTCGTTCTTTGATTAGCTTGAATCTTAATGTTTATGCTTCACATTTTGAAGTGATCAATCTCATCGAAGGAAACATTCAAATCAATGATCTAATTGATTGCACGAATCCTCCTATGATAAGTTTCCCATTGATATATTCATTTCATCAAAGTCATGGTTTGTATCCCTATTTTTGTGATAGGATCTTAGGATGGCTTGAATATTCATATATAAAGAAATTTCATAATAAAGACAAGGTTGTGCTTTCTTTATTTTTACCTAAGTATCTTGGAAGTAGGCGTGACATGTTTCTTTTAGATCCTCCATGTGAAGAAATTAATGAACACTTAGAGAATTGTAAGGAGGATGGGGAATTTTAGCCTTGGCTGATGGTTATTCCATTTCCTTGTGATCTTGACAAGTTTTTCAAACCTACTTACACTTTCCCATGCCATTATGACCCTTATCATGACAATATTGCCCAATGGATGGAGGATTCGTACAACAAGAATATCCAGGGAAATGGTAATATCATGCTTACTCCATTTTTAGATGATTATTATGAAGGTAAGTGTGATATGTTTCTGTCATTTTTTGATATGTTACCATTCTTATTAGTAATGCTTGATCTTGTTTCCATTGCAGGATTAGAGTTACTCCGATGGTTACATTGGAAACATGACTTCATGTAGTATTCTGATTTGTTTAATAGTTAGGATAGGTTTAGGAATATGTTTTCTTTTAGTTTTATTTCTCACTATTTCTCTTTGTAATAATGCAGTCATGAATGCAAGTGGGCGTACCACGAGAACCATAATATGGTTGTTGTCAGGAAAGTCCTCTTGATCCTTTTTCTCTTTACTTCTAGTTGAACGTTTATTTTCAAAAATGCAGTATCGTTACGAAAATATTAAATGGAAAGTAAAGAGAAATAAATTTGAATCAACCCTGACCCAAGGTACCATGAGTATTTCCTAGGGGATTTGTTGCAGGAGGTTTTTAGATGCACGTTCTATACATATTTTCTTTTGTTTTTTTGTATTTCTTTGCTTTCAAATCTTTCTTAGCTGGTGTGTTTTGATTTATCCCTTATGCTTACTAGTTTTTGTTGTTGAAATCCACATGCTTGCATTTTGAATTGTTCAGACAAAGAAAATAGAAAATTCTTTCACTGAAATGACTGTTGAAAAATTGTCTAAACATCAATAATAATATACTTCTGAAATTTACAGCCATGTTGAGGAAAGACTGTTGTTTGAAAGAAGTTAACTGATTTCGATCTGTGAGTAAATCCTGTCACGATCATCCATTATCTTCTTATGCTGTCCCTGTTCCTTAAGGGAATAACTCAGGAGATGTCTCCCTGCCTCTGAAGGTCTGTTTATTGATAAACCATCTTTGGATCTTAATGAAGGATAGTTCTAAAAAAATTTGTTGAGGTCTGTAAAAATATGTTTAAAATATCATAATTTTTAGTGTCACCCCGCTCAATTATATATCTTTAAAAAACCAAATAAATCATAAAAGAGATGTGGGAAGTGCTTGTAAACCCGTCGAGATGCTGAACAGGTCTGCTGGAAGCGGATAAATGCATGCATAATGCCAAGACAATTTTGCCGGGGTACTGAACAGGCCTGCTGGCAGTGAAGCAATGTTGGGTATATGAAAATTCATAAGTATGAAATCTCTTGACCTTAAAATGTCCTTTATTATGATCTGGAACTTCTTGGTAGGATACAGATATCAGAGTGGGTTAAATGGCAACCCTGTCGAGGCTATGGATGCCTGCTGGCAGCAGTGGCTCTGTCAACAATATTGGATATTTTATCTTTAATATCGTGGCTTGCTTGCCTTAAGACTGTTATCAGTTTTCATCCTTTAAGCACTGCTGGAATATTTGATTATTGATGATGTTTAAACAATTTTCTGGTTGTTTTTTTGAGTTAGAATTATTCTCATTATCATAATCTGAATTTGTTCTTTTGGCAGAGATAACTGCTTCTACCAGTGTGTCACCATTGTTGGCAGCCATTTTGCATTTTTATCCTATCTTTATAAGCTACCTACACAAGTGTTTTGGAACCCTTGATTCTCATCGCAATCTTTCGAATAAAGCAACATGATCATTTTTGCACATTTGCACACATGCCTTTGTTCTCGTTTTCACAACTGTAAGCGTGAAAAATTTGATTTAGAAGTCACGTCAATAGAATTAAAATCGTCATTGGATTATTATGGTTAATCTTGTCTATGTGTTCATTGCATTTCCAATTCAAGTATGGTCACACAGTTGGCAAGTTACCAAAACCTTTACTCATTTGGCATTTTTTTGTTGTTAATATGATTTCATTTTTATCAGACTGTGATGATATTCTAATGATGGTAATTGAGTCCTTGATTCAATGGTGGTATGATGTTCTATTGCTTTTGATCAAATTCAATGGTTTTATAACAACGCATTAACATGGTGATTACACCCTTAATTCAATGGTTCCATATAAAGCATAAGTTTTATGATTGAATCCTTGGTGCTATATTCAAATCATTGTTTTGATTTTAAAACCATGCAAACACTATTGCTTGTGCAAATATTTGTGTCAAATTACCATAGTTTTCATTAATTTAATGGTATTGCAATAGTGATTTGAATCACCATATGCGCCGTCAATTGTACATTTGGATATGACTGTTTTGCATGGGTCTATTTTTGTTCCACCACCCTCGCACACTTAGGCATTAATGCCTGTCGTCTATCCCGGGTTACCTCTGTTGGTTTTCGGGGAAGCCTGTGAGCTATCAGTCCTGCATATACCCTGTCCAAACCCTTGTCTATTTACCCTGCTCACTGTGTGTTCTATTCTATGGCACTTATGGTGCACATAGAACCTAATGGCATCCAAACACTCTTGTTATTCGATAATGCCCGTGAAGATTTGGAAAATAGTGGCTGGTTAATTTTTATCCAGAGATTTGAGGGTTTTAACCTTTCGGTAGCCCAATAGTTTTCCCTCACCTTCGACAGATGCAGGGCTAAGGTCGGGGACATATAACTTGAACTAAATGAGGAATTCCTCAGTTCAGCTACAGGCTTACCAGCTAAAGGGCAGAGGTGGTTTAAGAACTCCAAAGTGGACAAGGTGTCGTGGCCACTCCTATTCACATTAAGGAAGATTGTTATTTGTGATAGAGGTATGCCTGTCGCTGCCCTCAAACCCAGGTGGCATGACCTATTGGCAATTGTTAAGCAGTTTGTGACCTGCGAAGGTCGTTATGGTTTGGTATTTCTGTATCATCTTCGGTTATTGATGAATTTTATAGACTACCCTCTGAACATGCCGCACTATCTGCTATGCTGTCTGTACAAGATTTCCAAATGATTTAAGCCTGAGAAGGCTAATAGTAGCCTTTTCCATCACTGCTTGATCATGTTGGAAGATTGATTGTTGTCATTGATGTCAACCCTAGTCATGGGTTTTGGACCGCAAGATTGATAAAGGTATTTGGACATGAAGGAAAATGCACTTGCATATACAACACCCATGAATGGATAGTATACATCATGTTATTTCCGGTGGTATGTGGCACATCACATGGATCCTCATGGTTGAGGAGAAATGAATTTTTGAAGATGACAAAGTGAATTGAAAAAGGAAGTACATGTAGGCCCTGAAAATAATTACAAAATAAGAAAGTGTCAGGTTGGCCCTAATGTTAAAAGGAAGTGACATAAATGGTATAAATAAATATCACTATAAATTCATTTGATACAAGTCGAATTTCAGAGGAAATAAGAAGTAAAAGAGGGCCGAATTTCAAGGGAGGATGAAGTCTTTTGGTGATGTGTTCTAAGGTATGCTATTTTCAGGTCATCTTACAATTTTTGCTATAAATTTTTTTCTAGAATGATTCAGATGGTGAAATCGCTATGGTATTGAGAAGACATATCAAGGTACCTCTGGTAAAAATTTCAGCTCTTGATTCTCTATAATTATGGAGATACACTATGTGGAATATAGGGTTTGCGACCAGTCCTGAAACTAGTCAATAAACATGTGTTCTGGGTAAAATAGTCATAAATTTTTCATACAGACTCCAAATGTAGTGGGAACACTTCCATTAGAAATAGTACGGACTGTAGTTTCTTGTGTACAAGTTTCAGAATTAGATGTTAAATATTGAGCGTGGGGCATGTTTTACAAGTTGGGTCTTATGAACAGACTAGAAATGAATAAAGTCTACCATTCTTTCTATAACCTCTTTTTGGGGAGGATTCAAGGAGTGAAAATTAGAGGCATTTAAGAGAATACATTGAGTAACATTATCTATAGGATCAGAGTACTCCAAGAATTGAATAATTGCAGAAATTGAAGAAGTCTCAGAAAGCATTATCAGTTTCTATGTGATGATTGGTTGATGGTGATGATTTAATGTAAAGTTTTATTATCTCTCATATATTCTTGGGTGGAAGGAAGGGGCAAG
>ML790875.1:848460-879436 GCA_009831015.1 Picea engelmannii | reverse complement strand
CCTCATTGATTATTTGAAACAAGAAACTAAATATATATGAGGAGGTTTTCATATCCATTTCTTTTGGATCTTGATAAATATGTATTCTTTCTATATAAGCAGGGTAGAAAGAGAAGTAAAAGGTGGATTAGTTGGGGAATTGAAGGGCTATTTTTGTAAAGACTCCACTGTAAGACAAGACAATATTTTCATATTGGCACTAAATGCAAAAGGCATTTTGATGGCCAGATCTTCTTTTATATTTTTGTGTTTCTTTTCTTACTTGAATACATTTATTCTGTTGCAAAGCATATGATTTCTTGATTTTGAGTGATACGGTGGAAATTTTATTGTTTTTATTCATAATTAAGATTGTTTTAAAGTACATGTTCTTGTTTCTTAATGATATTTTGGAATGAGAAATCCATGTGTCAGTTGAAAAATTAGATACTCACATATATTCCTTTCTTTGTTTACCTTGCCATCTGATCCGTTAAAGTGTCTGTCATTTACGAGGCCAGTGGGATGTTTACTTGCTTTACATTGAGCTATATGTTATGTTGAATATTTGAGCCAACTTTCAACCAATTTCTAAAACCTATTTAGAAAACTATTTATAAAACCATTTCAATAACTTGATGATGCCCTAGATTTCCGTCTCACAGTAAAGTGCAACTTTAGGGACTAACATATTTTGGTGTCGTTGTTGAAGACGAAGGAACAAAGACATTTATCCATGGGAGAACGACAACGATCAATTCGAGATATTGATGGTGAAAAAGAGTTGGACACTTTGTCTGACTGTATCATCCACTTGATGACTCCTTGAAGGAAGAATCTGTTAGTGACTCCATTGATCCAAGATGTCGAAGGCCATGGAATCCATTTTGGCTCGTAGGTTTGATCCATTTGATTTCTCCGATATTTTTGGTTTTCCAAATGTTGTGCTTACTATGCATGAATGGGGAGACTACCTTCCAAGGTTCATAGGAGATTATCATGATCATCCTGCACAACACTTGATTGATTTTCATCAATACATGGACCATATTGATATTCATCTTGAAGATGTATTGCTGAAGATGTTTATGTACTCCTTGGAAGGAGAGGCAAGACAATGGTACCGATCTCTTCTTGTTTCAAGTATTTCATCATTAAATGATTTCCATGCTACTTTTCATTCATTTTATAAGAGGATTTATCCCATCGAATGCCTATTGAATGATTGTTGTGAGAAATTTAAATCTCTTAGAAAACATTTTCAACAGGGATTTAGTGATGATATCAGTGAAGATATTTTGGAATGTTCTCATAATGCTCCTAACAGTTTTGATGGCAATTCGAATGGGTCTCTTCATGAAGAATTTGCTACTGGAAATATTTGTGAAGGCCAGTATTTTAATGAAGAAATTATTGAAGATTATATTGATGGTGAACAAATTTGTTTAACATTGCCAGTTGAAATCAATCAAAAGTCTCCATCCTATCACGATGAAGAAGATTTTATCATTCATGAAACTTTCTCTCATTCTTATTTTCAAGGAGAAGTTTTTCAAGATGTTGTTGATGATAGTGTCATGGATAGTATGAAAACAAATGTATTGGATTGTCATAATGAAATTTTTGTTCCAAAATACTAGTTTGTTCATTTGTGTTCTTTCTTTGAAAAGTATAATGGAACATTTTTTTGTGAATTTCAAAATTCAGAATTCTTTTATAGTCAACCTGTCTATGATAAAAATGAAAATGGAGAAGGGTAGAATTTCACATCAACATTCATTGACCTGTGAAATAGTGAGCTCGTTTTTTATGAGTATGAATCTGATGTTGGAGAAATAGATGAAGGAAATCAACCTATCCAAGATGTCGTTGTTCATTGTCATAAAACAAGTGATGTTCATGTGTTGTTTGAAGGAAATCAAGTGGATTATGGTCTCACAAATACAACAGAAATTGCAGGGGAGCAGTTTGGGTTTTTTCATCAGTTGGAATTTTGTCATATTATATATGATCCAGTAGCCATCTGCATGGAGTCATTGTTTCCAGAGGTTCAAAATTTTGTAGCATTTGGAATTAAAGCAAATTGCAACTATAAGTATGGGCTGCCCATTCAGTTTTACTACAAACATCTTAGTTTTTCTACATTTTCTTATTTACTTGCAAGGAAGAAGACCATCTTGTCAGTCAAATTCTTTCATGGTTGCATTATAAGTTTGATGTAACCTGATCAAGGAACTGATTAGTTAGTTGTGTAGGAGTTGTACATAAATAAGATTTATTTTTGAGCATGTTGGTTTTAGTTTGAAGATCAATTTACAGTATGAGGGTAATGTCAAGTTTTCAGTATGTAAGAATAATGAATCCATAGCCTAATGAGAAGACTACTTGTAGTTTTGTGGTTGTTATTTTTGGATTGCAAATAAAGGAATGGTTGGACAAGGAAATAATTATAGTAAAAGTTGATGATGAGGGATGTGAAGGAATTGGTCGGCAAGTTCTTAAAGTTTCATCATGAAACTTTATCCCTAGAAGGAGCCAGTGTTAGTCCTTAACCTTGTTTTTGACTGATTGGGTGTCCTTAATCCCTGTTCTACCCATTTTTCATGATTTTTGTTAAACTTTGTTTTTTCCCTTCTTGGCTTGAAATATTTTTTTCATTCTTTTATGCACACTTTAAATGTTTTTAAGTTTGTAAAAGTTAGGATGTGATATAAAAGGATTTGTATCACATGAATTGTACTTTCCCTCGTTTGAATTTTAAAATTTATCAAAGTGGAAAGGGCGCTACAAGAATAGTGCTATTCTTGTAGTGCCAGGAGTAATGATAGTTTATCATGCACCACCTTCTCGAGATCATGTTTTAACACTCAAAATAATTACTAGAGGATCTACATATCTTTGTATGATCTATATCAGGTCGTAATTCTCACGATGACAACTAATTTGAGGGATCGGGTTGTTCTCACCACATTGATATCAAATCACAATGTCTGATTATTATTCCATATGTATGAAATCATAATCCGCCTATTTTTAGTATGTCTATTATTCCATGCATGCTCTGCAGGTGAACGAATAACTCCCAGACTTCAACAGTCCCCGAAAGCAGGTGATCGAAACCAATATGTTCTCAGAACCCTTCCAAAGAATTGTATCAGTGTCATGGCACCAAAAAAGACTGGGTAGATAACCAAGTTGGAGTCAGAAGGGACAAAATTACTCGAAGCATTTCCTCAGATGACACATAATTTTAAAGATGTAAGCTGGTTCAAATTCTTCTCGACATTTTAGGGTCATGACGAGCATATTTCTATGATATTTTCACAAGATTTCGATGGTTTCAAAAATGTGGTTGGTAAACTCCTCATGCACATGACATAGCATTCCATAGCTAAATCTTGCAAGTTACCAATATATGGGGAAAGATGGTGGAAGAAAGAAAATTTGGTTATGGAGTTTGTAAATTAGTTTTTAATTCCAGAAAATAAAACCACCAATTGGAGCCAAGGCATCCCATACAACTGGGTGAGAAAATAATGGCATACTTCTCTGTTGATCATTCACAGGTACATTACCTGCGAAGGAATATTTTCTCTAGTCAATATTTATCATATTAGACTGTTAATTCATGTGAATGGTGACTACCCTCTTAATATACCTTATTTCTTATTAAAAACCCTATCTAATATGTCTAAGATGATTCAGTCACATCCTGCAACAATAAACAATAGTATTTTTCATCAAGGGATTATCAAAACATTGGTAATATTTTCTTTAAATGAAGTTCATAGGTCTTGGGATTGGTTAATTCAGTCACTAAAACCTAAACCATAGGAAGCTAAGTCTAAAAATGTCAAGGAGAAGAAACCTGAAAAAAGGTAAACAAACGTCTCAATCCACTGAGGTTTTGATGAAATAAAATTCCCCTGCAGCCGGGGTAACTCCTGTTGGCAAGATAAAATTACAAACACAACAAGCTATGGGTGATTTTCCTATGGGTAAACTAAATGAGAAAGGCACTACCAATCGAAGTAAGAAACTTAAAATTGATGAAGAGACTTATATCCTTTTTTATCCAGATATTAAAAGGGAACCTTATCAACCTGAATATTACATCACAAGCCCAGTTGAAAGTCCATCTAAACAAAAGAGACAAACTACAGAAAAGAAGATTGCAAAAGGTAAGAAACGGAGTAAGAAGAAGACACATGTACCTAAATACCCTAGAATAAATTCTACCAGGGCTACAAAAAAATTTAGGCTAAATTCAAAGGCGATTTTTCATCCTTCTATCAAGAAGGAAAACATTATTATCATAGAAGATAATTTAGAAGATTCTAAGAAAGAGATAAAAAAAACAGGCCTTAGCATCTTGTTTACACAGGTCAGAGAAGGAATCTGAAGAATAGAGGAAAAAATGTGAAAAGGGAAAATAAATAGCACAATATTCAAGGTGACCTATAACCAAGGAAACTACAAAGTCATCTCCATTCTCTGAATCTACATTCAAAGGCACAAATGCACTTAATGATGAGAAAAAATGAGCTTTTTCCAGGAACAAATCAGTTGCAAGATCTTCCAAAAACCAGAGATTCAGAAAGAACTGAAGAAGAGGATATTAGCATAGGGATATATTCAAATTATAAAATTAAATTGCGAAATCCCCTATCCTCCCTGCTCCAGTTGAAGAACACCCATAGTTCAAGATGGAAACATAAAGAAGAAATACAAAAATCAAATAAAGGAAATACTATGTTTTTCCTATTTTAGTCTTTATCTTCAAGAGAAGTTTCTGAAACGATGGAGATGAATTTTTGGAAATCAAAAGAGGTTTTTTTTGGGGACGGACCCCTTTAGAAAAACCTCTCTCATCTTTTTCACATCTATCACATTGTAAGAGATTCAAAAATATATTTGAGGCATATTTTTCAGATATTTCACAATAAATGATTTCATGTTTTAGTGACCAATTTTGGGCGAGGTTTCAAAGTATATGAAGATGAATTTTTGGAAAAAAAAAAAAGAGGTTTTGTTTGGAACATCACCCTTCACAAAAACATCTCTCAGTTTTTACACATATATCATATTTTGTGAGATACGAAGATATTTTTGGACCCAATTTTTCAGGAATTTGTCAGATTTATTTTCCTAAAAAAATATCATGGACAAAAGTTGACAAGCCACTTCATCCATTCGACTTGGAGATCAGATATGAGATCATCCTTGATTGTTTTAAATAATAAACTAAATATACATGATGATTTTTTCAGATCTATTTCTTTTGGATCTTGATAAATATGTATTCTTTCTATATAAACAGGGTAGAAGGAGAAGTAAAAGGTGGATTAACTAGGGAATTGAAGGACTATTCTTGTAAAGACTCCACTGTAAGACAAGACAATATTTTCATATTAGCACTAAATGGAAAAGGAATTTTGATGGTCAGATATTCTTTTATATTTTTATCTGTTTCTTTTCTTACTTGAATACATTTATTCTGTTGAAAAGCATATGATTTCTTGATTGTGAGTGACACAGTGAACATTTTTCTTTTTTTATTCATAATTAAGATTGTTTTCAAGTACATGTTCTTTTTTATTAATGATATTTTGGAATGGGAAATCCATGTGTGAGTTGACAAATTAGATACTCACATATCTTCATTTCTTTATTTTCCTTACCATCTGATCTGTTAAAGTTTCTGTCATTTACTAATCCAATGGGATGTTTACTTTCTTTATATTGAGCTATATGTTATGTTGAATCTTTGAGCCAAATTTCAACCAATTTCTAAAATCTATTCAGAAAACTCTTTATAAAAACATTACAATAACTTGATGATTCCCTAGATTTCCCTCTCATAGTCAAGTGCAATTTTAGGGACTAATAGGATGATTTCACCTATCTTGAGAAAATTGGGTATTTCCCAACAAATGAAATTGGGGGAAAGGCCCTAAATTTCAACCTTTTGAATGATGGTTGGGGGGGGGGGGATTTGGATAAGGTGGCCAAGGTATATACATTCATGACAATTGCGATCTTGAAAATCCAAAACATTAACCAAGTGTTGTAAAGTTTTCAAGTTGCCTATAGAGTGTGTATCAACGAAGAAAGAAGATATTTCGCTGAAACATAGATGAAGGAATATATTCTCAAGTCTATGAAATGTCGATGCAGAAAGAAGATCCTTCGATGAAATTTCGACGAAGAAAGATATTATCAAGTCACTGAAAGGTTAGTGAAGAAATAATATATTTCACCAAAATTTCAGCGAAGGAATATCTTCTCATGTTGTCGAAACATCAACGAAGAACATTTTCCAAAATGTCGGAGAAAAAATATATTTTGAAGTTGTTGAAACATTGGTGAAGAAATATCTTCTCAATTCAATGAAATGTTAGTGAGGATAGAATATCTTTTGCCGAAACGTCAGTGAAGAAAGATATTCTCAATTCATCAAAACATTGGAGGATAAAGCAATTTTGGCGTCAAAATATTAGTGAGGGGAAAATTTATGAAATTGTCGATAGAGAAGTGTAACGCCTTGTTTTCCTCCAAAACTGTAATTATGTTAAGACTTCATGTATTGTGATTTATGAAGCATGTAATTATGTGTATGTTAATGAAAAAAATAGACAACTGATTAAGAAGGAAGCCTTGAGTACTATCCATGATACCACAGGTGGGGCTGGTGAGGTGGAGCTAGGATGTTTTAATGAATAAATATGGAAGTTTTTCAGCATTCCAACTCACATACACATACTCAATACATAACATGTCTAACATACTTGGATTGTCTTGACCCACATAACCTATTAATGGTGATTAGGTTATGTAGTTTAGAAGTTATAAATGATGTATGAATTAGTAATTGAGAGAGTGAAAGGTCAACTGATACCTCAACTAGAATGACACACACTATTCCCCCCTTCTATTCGAAATCCCGACCCTGCGGGCTTGCTTATGATAGAAGTCATCAAGGATGTCGAGGGTAAGGATAAAATTACAATGGTTAATAAGGAATAGGGATAAAGGGGGAAAATGAATAGGGGGATGAACATATGAGAAGAAAAGTAAAGAACAGATGCATGGATAGAAGGCAGTGCGCACTTGATGCGTAGAGGCACATATACATGATTTTCCCAAAGACCTAATTCACATACAAAGAGAAGAGTCATAGACCCACAAATAGATAGTGAAAATGAGTTGCGGAGATCACACACATGGCTCTAAGCAACAGATAATATCTAGGAATATTTTCTTAAGAAAATAGAGAGTTTTCCCAAGAGTTGAATGGTCACCCTAGAACAAAGAAGACCTATATCCAAACTAGAGAAACAAAGGACCATGACTTGGTGTTTACTAGAAAGAAACTGGCATTGGTAAGGGGAGGTTGTTGAGGGAATTTGTAGTATATAAGGGTATCCCTTATGTAGACAAAATCTAGTTGGGAAGGTTCCAAATAAAATTGTGGAGGTATTGATCCTAGTGAGAAGAGGGGAAACTTCTTTTGTTGCTAGTGGAGTGAAGGAGAGTAACCTTCCTGACCCATTCTTTGACTTGGAAATCAAATGAGATAGTCCCTTAGTGGCATCATGAAATGGAATAGGGGTGGCATGCTATAGAAAGGAATAATGCAACATATCCTACAATTGGGTGGAAAGTAATTTCCCCTCATTCAGTTGGTTGGTTAGAATATCTATGAACATATAAGTGTTTTTTCTTATAATGACTATTGAATGATTAATAATGGTTATTTATTGTTTTTTGCTCATGTTGAAGATTTGATCTTAATGAATGATATATACAATTATGAGTTAAATGTAGTAATATAACCTCCTTCAAATACTAAATGAATTAACTATGATAATTGTAATATGAATGTTGGTGTAGGACAAGAATCCTATCTTTTCCCTACTTTTGAAATGGAAAGTTTATAGGATATGGAATCTTCATTTGGGTGTTTGGAACAACGCATTTCTTGCCTTATTGGGAAGTGGTTTAGGATCTTTAAATATTCAAGTTGGTGCTTCCTATGAATGTAATCTTTGATATATAAGAAAGAATTCCATGGTTTTCTCCCATTTGGGTTTCCACGTAAAATATTGGTGTACTGTGTATGATTTGATGCATTGTTTATGGTTATATGTTTATGATATGTTAAATTAAATCATAAGTGAATGGAATCATTGATTAGTTAATGTTGTAATTTAAATTGGTAAAAAGAGCTCAATACTGATTCACCCGCTCCTCTCAGTATTGATGAATATTCCAACAATTGGTATCAGAGCAGGTCCTTCAAGAATCAATCTAACTGTTGGAAGGTAGATAATGGATAATAGATACATAGATAATGGAATACCAATATTTGATGGTCAGGATGGTCAACATTATGATATGTAAAATAAAAGAATGAAAACATTTTTACAGGCACATGGATTTTATGTTTGGAAATCAATTGTCACATAATACACCACTTCAAAGAAACCAAAGACTACAACCAAGAAGAAATTGAAAAGAATCAACAAAACAACAATGAATTTCATCATGGAAGGATTACCTAATTCAATAAAAGATAAAGTGGGAAAATGTTCATCAACTAAAGAGCTTTAGGATAAGCTTCATAATATATACTATAAGAAGAATCCTCTTGTCACACAGGAAGAGCATGTTGATCAAGATAAATATGTTAGAATATAACTGATGTGCTCATTTTACCATTGACAATATCACTATTGTCACCCAACCATAGGACAAAGCCACCCTACGAGCACCTTAACCTTGACAGAGAATCACTCTGGAAGCAAACCCTAGGCTAGATAGCCAAATAATGTGTAACGCACCTTTTCCCAAGGATAGCGCACCAAACAAAAGTTGATTAGATAGTCCAAACCATAACCAAGAGATAGTCCAAGCCAAAATGCAATCTGCTAGCTGCAGCAACTGCAACGACAACTCTCCTCCAAACTTGTGCACAAACTGGGCAACTACAGTGCGCACAAGTGTTGCTCTGTAATTCTGAGAATGCCTGCCAGAATGAAGACTGGCCTCCTATATTTATACTAATTCTGGCTAACTGCCTGGGTCGACTTCTCATTCTAGATATCTATTTACTTAGTATATATTATTTCTTCTGGCCAAATTCTTCTCTTGTATGCTAATAACCTAATACCAATTATCCTCTTGAGCCGACTTGTCTTATAGGGTTATTATCCAACTCATTAGGGTTTCTTCTTGCTTCCCATAATATTCTATTCTCATCAGGTTTACACGTGGAGGTAAATACCTCCCGTAACTACCATAATATTAACACTCCCTCCTAGCTAGGGAGGTATTACAGGTAATGGTATTGAGCACAAACATACCATTCACATGGTAGCATCGACATAGTTGTATAGACTATCTCATGACTAGATCATGAGCACCATCATCACCATCAATGTCATCAGCTACATCATCTCTTGAAACCATCCTCTCCCTGAGTATTTAGACATGATGTTGGATAAGTCACTCACACCACATAGTGACACAAGAGACATTCTTCTAATTTGGGCATATGTCCTAGAAAAATAAATGTCCTGAACCATTTTTCGTCTGGGAAATCTCTATGCATTGATCATTCATCTAGCTGATAATCATTTTCAACATTGTTGATAGTCTTTAAGACAATCAGAACAATATCATTCAATAGAACACAATTATTTATATCCATAGTAGTACACAACTACAATCCAGTGGTACACTACCACACCAAGTAGCACACAGGTACTTGATTAGTAAAGTATAGTCACAAACAATGGAACATATCCACCATAATAGTATACATCTACTGTCTAAAGACATACAGTCTTCATAACAATCATCTAATATCAACTTGCACAAAAATAATGTTATGATATAAATTGAATCATTTGGGCCATTCTTCCACTCACATCTGTGAGATCTTGGAAGTGCATCCAGCCTCAAAAGGTAAAACATCAATGATGAGCTATCTGGACTATTCTTCTCAAGCAAGGAAGAATAACTATCTTGATTTTTGAGCCTGGACCATTCCCCACCCTGGGCCATTCCTCCGACACTAGACAAAGTGTAACCTGGAGAGAATGAGTCTTCACTAAGGAATGTTTGTCCCTGATTGCTGAACCTGGAACATTCCCCACCTTGGGCCATTCCTCCGACACTAAAAAAAGTGAAACCTAGAGAGAATGAATCTGCCCTAAGGAATGATTGTCTGGACCATTTCCTAAGGAAATGACTATCCTGCACCAACCTCCAAAATAGACCATTCCCCATGTTAACCACAATGGGAAATTGTTGTTCGACGAGGCAGACCAGTCTTCTTGAGTAACCCTCAAGAATAGAGACTTCCCTAGACCATTCCCCATGTTAACCACAATGGGAAATCACTGTCTATGGTATATCATCAATCCATCGAACCATTTTCATTACGAAAATAACCGTTTGATCTGGACCATTTTCTGAACTGGAAAATGCCTATCCATAAAAAATATCAAACCACTTTCCGAATATGGAAAGGAACTGCTCATCCTGGACCATTTTTTGAATTGAAAAATGATTGTCCATCAATCAATAACACATCAGTGCTCCCTCCCAACCTGGGAGTCATCTCTTCCTTTTTCAATAAGGAAGTTGTCTCCATGAGCTCCATCTTGAATACACAAACTCTTTCACCTTGGACAAAAGATTTACCAAAATGTCTACTTATTTGCTCATCTATGGAGATATATATTGGAGAACCACTTTATCCTTTCTAGACTTCATCATGGAGAATGTAACGCTTGATCTCAAATGTACTTCGGTCTAGAACACTAGTTTTCTCTGAAGGCTTCATATATCTCTAATCAATAAAGTATATCAATGTTGGATTCCTCTTTTGTTCCTGCTAGCTCACAACATCGTGGTAAGGGTCAAACTGGAACATATCCACGTGGCACTTCTTCTATCATCATGAGATCTTTGTCATGGATTGGCAATCCATCATCCTAATCTTATGAGTAATCATTCTAATACAATATCTATGTTATAGAAAGTCTTCACCACACTTATATTGTGCATTGGAGGTTCTCCACCAATTTGTCTTCTTCCATCTGCATACAAGAGTCTCTTTCTGGTATGCCTCAAAGCCTTGAGGTTGCTCTTCATACACTCTTTGTTCAATTTCTCTAGAGAACAGTCTTTGCATTCATCTGATGTATAAATCCAACCCATGGATATTGCAGATGATATAATGACTCATGTAGAGGTATGTCTGGTTTGCTAGAACGAGTAATCATCATAGTCTTATCCCTCCATATGGGAGAACCTCTAGTTCTATATCTCGCAATACTTTAATTCATAAGTCTTTCATACATTGTTCTTCATCACAACTTTTAGTTCCTCTGCTTGATTTCTTTTAGTGAGTTCATATTAGGCTAGTAATCTTGTGATTCTTGATACAATGACTAGTTGTTCTGCCTTTTCTTTCTTTCTTGGAATCTTCATGTTCTTCCTCATGTTTTTCTTTATCTCTTGGGTCCATGGAGTTTCCTATAGATTCCATTCCCTGAAGGTTTCACTTCATTATGTGGGGTTTCACTTCTTTATGTGGATGGACAACCATGGATGCTTTAAAGCTTCTTTTCGAAGAAGGCTTATTCTAAATTCAAACTGAACACGTACTTCTTTTCATGGCTACTACCATGGATATATACTTCATCATCTTCAATGGATCATGGGATTAGCTCCCTCCTAATCCTTGCTTCATGTTTTTATTTTGGTAATATATAATCAGCTCCCTCTATCTAGGAGATTCCATGCTTCCGTCTGCATGCTTATTGCCTTTTGCAAAGTGTTAAAAATATTTTTCCAAGTTCCTCTTGATTGCTGACTTTTTTCTATATTTACTTCTTCTAGGTTTCTTTTTGATTTCGGATTATCTTGTAGCGTGCCTTATAGTCATAGTAATACTAGTCCTTATCTTGTTGTTCTTCCATAAGTATAGTTTCTCTTTGAACATATTATATTCTAAGAAATAGATATGTAATATATGTACTGAAAACATGGTATGTACAAGAATTATGAAGAGTATTGTTACCTTGTCTTAGAAGAAGAAGTTTGTTTTGTCCTACTTGGATTTATTTGTAGGTTCCTTTTCTTCGACAACTGATTCTTTATGTGTCTCCTTCCTTTTCTTTAGCTCGGGACAATGATTATTGTAGTGACCATACTTTCGACAGTTGAAACATTGTATTTCTGACATATCTTTATCTTGATTTGGCTTCTTCCTTAAACCAAACTTCCTTTTGTTCCTGCAATTATTGAATCTTGTTGTGAAGGCTTGATCATCGTACTTCTTTTGGGGTTTCTCTTTTGCACTGATCCTTGATTCTTCTTGAGCACATAAAGTCCAAAGTTCTTCAAATGTAGGATACTCCTTCCTTGTGTTCATGCTTGCAGCAAATGCATCCCATGTCTTGGGAAGACCATTGAGTACTATGTTTACCAATTCCTTCTCTGAAATGATCTCTTCAATGGATTGTATTTTATCTCTTAACTAAGAGATTCTCACAAAGTATGATGTTATTCTATCATCATCATTTATCTTCATGTCATAGAGCTCATTCTTCAGACTCATTACTTGTCCAATGTTTCTGACTGAGAAGAGGTTTGTTAGGGCATCGTAAATCTTCTTCGATGAGTCAATATGGGAGATGTAGGGTATCAAGTGGTATTTTATAGAGTCCACTATGATACTCATGGCATTTATATTTCCGTCTTTGAACTTTTCCATAACTGCAACATTTTGCGGTTCCTTCTTTTTTCCTTCTTCAAACTCTAGTTCCATGATCTTTCCTTTCACGATATCCAACACTTTATTCTTGGAAAGGATGAGGTCAATCCTTGTCTTCCACACTCTGAAGTTAGAAGCTCCATCTAACTTGTTTTCTGACTTTATAGAGTAAGTCATGGCTGCTTTGACTTGGTCAACCCTAGATTTGACCAAAAAATCAAACTTGATGTCTTGGCTTGCTAAGAGTACCAGGAGATGCACTAGGCTAGGGCGCATTGGTCTATCCAAAAATTATATCAATCCCTTCACTTAAGGTGCCTCAATGAGAGGGTTAGGGTTTCTGCAACTTCACTTGCTAGTAACCCTAGCAACAGTGCTTTGGTGACTGCTCCTGCTAGAAACCCTAGTAGCAGTTCTTTAATGAGATTAATATCCTTATGGCTATGATCCCTTCCAGTGGTTAGATTGAATGAATGAGGTGTGGGCCCATAACCTGTTAGAATATAATGGATGTGCTCATTTTACCATCGACAATATCACTATTGTACCCAACCATAGGCCGAAGCCACCCTCCAAGCACCTTAACCTTGACAGAGAATCACTCCGGAATAAAACCCTAGTCTAGATAGCCAAACAAAGGGTAGTGCACCTTTCCCAAAGAATAGCACACCAAAAAAGAGCTGATGAGATATTCCAAACCATAACCAAGAGATAGTCCAAGCCAAAATGCAATCTGATAGCTACAACAGTTGCAATGATAAATCTCCTCCAAACATGTGCACAAACTAGGAAACTACAGTGCGCACAAGTGCTGCTCTAAAATTTTGAGAATGCCTGCTAGAATGAAGACTGGCCTCCTATATTTATACTAATTCTAGCTAACTACCTGGGCCGACTTCTCATTCTGGGTGTCTATTTACTTAGTATATAATATTTCTTATGGACGACTTCTTCTCTTGTATGCTAATAACCTAATACCAATTATCCTCTTGAGCCGACTTGTCTTCTAGGGTTATTAGCCAACTTATTAGGGTTTCTTCTTGCTTCCAAGAATATTCTATTCTCATTAGGTTTACACGTGGAGGTAAATACCTCCCATAGATACCATAATATTAACAAAATAATATACTTAGAAGAAATGAGAAGAAAGATGCTCATCATGTTAGACATATCGAGGAGACTATTTTGAACAAGGTGTAATGGATTTTGAGGCTGAATTAATCATTGATTTAAGTGAGCTAAGAAAAGAAAGGAGGGAAAACAATTCTCTCAAGGAGGAATACATCAAGCTAAAGGAAGGTTCTGAAAAATTCAAATAGGATATCATAAATCTAAAAGCTCAATTGGAAGAAGACAAAGTTATTGAAGAAACTCTCAAGAACCTGTTGAAATAAAAACGATGTTTGGAAGATCAAATCATATCACAAAGAAAGGAAGTAGAGAAGAGAAAAAAAATCTTGACAAGTCATATTAAGGAAAAATATGAGGACTTAAAAAAGATTGAAGCATAATTTAATCAACAAAAAGGAAGACTTAAATAAGAGATCATCTCCTTGAAGAACCAACTTGAAGAAGAAAAGATATCGGAAGAAGTTATGATTATCGATATGATAAAGAATGAAGAATATAGTGAGAATCTTGAAGAATAAGTTGTTACACTAATGGTTGAAGTTAACAAAATCAAAAAGAACTTGAAGAGCTCTCAAGTACTGGAAGATATTTTATATTGTCAAAGGTCACCATTCAATAAAATAAGTATTATATACACTAGTGAGACCTAATGTCAAGAAGATGCAAATACCAATTCCAACAAGAAAGTTAGAGAGAGAGGAAACTCCACACAACTAGTAATGAAAGTTGAAGATAATAGTTCCAGGTTTCCAGAAAAGAAGAATGAAGAGAAGGATAAGAATTATGTAGACATTCTCAAAGGAAGGAACCATGGACAATAAGATTCAAAGAGGAATCAACACAGAATAGACATATTTCAAATAAGAGCTTCCACCTCTAGGTATCAAAGAAGATTCAATCATTATGAAGGAAAAAATAGAAGAGAATATCATGTCCATCCAAGGCATGAATTTAGAAGGACTACATCACAAGGAAGATCATTCACTCCCAGGTATCAAAACTTATTTTATGGTTGTTTTTTTACTTGTAATAACTTTGGACATAAAGTTGTAGATTGCAGATCTTATGGAAGAAATTTTCAAGAAAAAAATATTTATGTTCCCCCTACATCATTGAATGTTACAAATTCCACATCTATAGACACATAGATATTGATTGTATAAGCATGATGGATACCTCCATCATGAACAACAAGGTTTGGAGAAGAAATCAAGAACAAAAAGAGTAGGTGAATGAAGTACTCCCATAAAGCATACTCTTAGGATTCATAATAGTGTGAAATCACGATGAAACTATAGGTAAATAGGAATATGTCAACGATGACTCCACATCAAAGTGGATTCATCCATTTTTCTAAGCCGTCTTGGATACTACTAGTAAATATGAATTTTGAAGAGGGGGAGTCTAGGAAACAACTATTGCAGATCAAAGAACTATCTTTCAGGCAGTCTTAAGTGTTTGTTTGTAGATTTTGGGAAGACAAATTATGAATGACAGAGTGTTTGATTAAGAAATATATTTTCAAGAAAACATCTTCTTGTAGGCATGAAAAATTCAACTGGCAGTTACAAAGAATATCAATGACACTTTTGAGGTAGATATTCACGATTGTATGGAATATTTCAAGAATGTATTCAAGAAGGGACATATTTAGTACATATTGTTACAGACATGTAGATCTTGATTTACAGATAGCTTGAGAAGAAAGAATATGTAGTGATCAATTACAACAAAGTCGAAGAAGTCATCGAAAGAGTAAAGTGACAGATGGGTCAGCATCATGTGTAATCGAGTCGTGGACAATTTCATGACACATGGAAAAAATGAATTCATGAGATATGTGGTAGGTCTATAAGACAATACTATTGGATTACTGAGAGAGGGGTTGAATCAGTAATATAGAAATTGAATCATTTTTAACCACAATATGCAAGTGTTATATCAATTTATCATTATCATCCAATAGTTGCAGAGTAAATAAACAATGAACAAATGAGCAATCATACACATACACAGTACACCAATGTTTTTACGTGGAAACCCAAAGTAGGAGAAAACCAAATAATGATTTTTCTTAGATGTCTTTAAGAATTACATTCATTGGAAGCACCAATTTCCTTTGTTTTCCAATTGCAACTAGAAGGAGGCTCCAACCCCCTAGTTTCTCAGGCTACAACCTGAAGGAAGATCCAACTCCCAAATTCCTTGTCTACAACTCCCTATTTTCTCAGGATACAACATGAGGGAAGCTCCAACTCCCCAATTCTCTAGCTACAACCAAAATGAGGCTACAACCCCCTATGTTCTCTGGATAAAACCAGAAGGTGGATACAACCACCTGTCCTTGCCCTGTCCAACCTCCCTAATGTATAAGTAGAATGATTTAACCACTTTCACACTATCACTGTGAGATAAAATGTTGTAAACCTGTACCAATCAACCTTCACCAAACAACCTGTACCAATAACATGAACCATGCATCAACCTGTACCTCAATCTGTACCATAAACAAGTGCATAAACCATGCACCAACCTGTACCAAACAACTTGTAATCAACATGTACCATAAACAAGTGCATCAACCATGCACCAACCTGTACCTCGACCTGTACCATGAACAAGTGCATCAACCATGCACCAAACCTGTACCTCAACCTGTAGCATCAATGAGTGCATCAACCATGCACCAAATGTGTACCAATCATGCATCAAATACACATAAAATATGACTCATCAATATTTACCAACATCATCAACTATACACCTCATGTATGTGCCAACTCATCAACTACTTATCTCAACCATGTACCCAACATGTACCTCAACCAAAGGCCCTCATCAATTTCATTATCCAAATATGATTTGTAACTCTTTAATATACCTGGTGTATATTATCACATACCTACAAACCTTCCTTAACTTTAACAACAAGAGACTAACATTTTCATCAAACTTTACTTTAGTCTCACATGACTAGTTTTGGATTAGTCAACAACCCTAACTTGAAATAATCATAACTATGTACCTGTAATGAATAAAGATTTGAAAATAGTACACAATGTTTTTTAGTGTGTTTTATGCAATTCCTCCAAGTCTCACTACTTGGAATCTCTCATAAAATGAGTTATAGAAAAAATGACATACCTTGTTGAATTATGGCTTATTCTAGAGAGCGAACTTGTAGAGCGTACCCTACACGGAATATTTGTTGTATGGATATGAAAAATGTAAAACGAATACTATAGACTGTAATATAACCAAAAAATTTGGTCTTACTAAATTTTTATCTGTTATGAAGAAGTTATGACGTTTTTACCTGAACCACCTGTTTTAGACTAGTTTTAGGACTAGGCACAAACCCTATTTTCCACAGAGTGTAACTCCAAAAATACAACGACCCACAAGCTGAAATTTGTACCACAATTATTTGGATATGTTTCCTCAACGACCTCCCAATTTCATGGTCTAAATCATTCTAAAACAAAATTTATTGCGAAAATGGTGAGATGACCTGTAAATAACATACCTTAGAAAGAATCATCAAAAGAATTTATCCTCCCTTGAATTTCACAATTCTTTACTTCACCTCCTTCTAAAATTTGGCTTAGATATCCTTTGGTTGCCTCAGTCACTTGTAGATATTCAATATTCTCAAGTGTAATTAAAATGAGAGAGCCTTGCCTTTTATTAATAATTTCATGTAGCTTCCTCAAGGGGTTACCTTTTAGCCATCTTAACCCACTTTCCTTATTTTAGGGTTAACCCACTTCTAACCACTTGTCAACTTAGTAATTTCTCCATTAAATTTATTATTTAAATAATCTCTTTTTTATTCACTTTGACTTATAGTACACTCATCACTTCACTTTATTATTTAGCTTCTAAAATCTCTTAAACCACTTTGACTACTTTGACCATTTGGGGCTTCTAGATGACTCATGAGAGTTCTCCACCTTCACATGGCCATAACTCTCTAACCGTGAGGAGTTATGTGAGGTTTCACATACCAATAGAAATGGAATGACATGTACTATCCATATAGAATATTATTACCAGAAAATATATCAAAACACATACCATTTTTCATCAAACAAACTTGGGTCCATTACCCAAACCTTTCTCCAACTTCACATGGCCATAACCCTCTAACCGTGAGGAGTTATGTGTCATTCCACATACCAACATAAAATACATGACATGTTCTACCAATATGGAATAGTATTACCTGCAAATATATCAAAACTCATACAATTATACATCAAACAAACTTTTTTCCATTACCCAAACCATTGTGCTACCGGAATTCACTACCGAACTTTCTTCAAGGGTTGACATCAATGACAACCAACCCAATTAATCAACAATATCCCCCTTTTGCATAGATGGCAACAATATGATGAAATATTGAATTCATGTCACTCATCCTCCCCATTTACCTTTACCTTTGCATTTACCTTTTCATATGATAAATCTCTCCCCGTTTGTCATCAATGTCAAAGGTATCTTTCCATCCGGGGTCGCTCCCCCTAACTGAAATGTCCTTGGGGATAATCCCCCTAACTGAAATCTTCCAACCTAAATTGTCCTCTTTATGGTTCTTCCTTGTGTAAATATAAGACATATAAGATAAGCATTCAAAATCATTCATTTTGGAGTAGAACTTAGTTTGAGTCTCTGGTGAATATACTCAAAGGCTTCCTGTGGAAGCGGTTTTGTAAAGATGTCTACCACTTGTTCTTTTGTGCCCACATATTCAACTCTGATGTTCTTCTCTACAAAATTTTCCCATAGAAAGTGATACTTGATTGGAATGTGCTTGGTCTTGAGTGCATCACTGAGTTCTTTGAGATACTAATGGTGCTTGTATTATCATAATAGATTGGAATGGGATCATCATACTCAACCTATATATCTCTCAGAGTTTGTTTCATCCATAGAACTGGTGTACAACATGTTTCTTCTACAATATTCTCTACCTCAGCTGTAGATAAGGATATTGATGATTGTTTCTTGCTTAGCCATGATACTAAACACTCACCCAAGTACAAAGTTGCTCCACCGGTTCTTCGTCCGTCATCAATGAAACTTTCCCAATCTGCATCTGTGTAGGAAATAAGTGATAGATCCTTTCATTTTCGATACCATAATCAAAACTCTTACGTTCCTTTGAGATATCTAAAAGTCCTCTTCACTACTAAGACATGTATTTCCTTTGGTGTTGCTTGAAATCATGCCACTTGTCCAATTGCCTGCATTACATATCGTCTGGATGTTGTCACATATAGTAAGCTTCCAATCATTGACCTATATTGCCTCTGGTCTGTAGACTTTGAATAATCATCTTTGCTCAATTTGCAACTGGTTTGCATAAGAGTGGTAATTGGTTTGCAATCTTCCATTCTGAACATCTTTAGCATTTCTATGATATACTTAGTTTGAGAAATAAAAATTTCTTGTTTACTTTGACATATCTAAAGACCCAAAAATAAGGATATTTCTCCAAGCAATGACATTTCAAATTCATTATGCATATCCTTTGCAAATTTCTTGATGTATAGGTTGTTTTCTGCACTTCCTTTCCAAAGTTCGTAGGTAGTTTTGTTATTGTTGTTTCTAAGCATTACTCTATGTTGAATGTGAACTGTTTCATGCACTGCATGTGTCCAAAAAATATCTGTGAATTTGGAATCCATTAGCATTCTTCGAGCCATTTCCTGTGTAATTATCATCCATTATGATATTGTTCCTTTGTCTATGAACTACTCTCTGAACCAATCTACGAATCCATGCTCTCTTCCACTGTCATATATCTGTCCAAACTTGCAAAGTGTTCTTACGAATCCCTCTCTATCCATACTTTCCAAGACTCTACTTGCACAACTGTCCATAATGTTGACCCATTTATCACTATACTATCTTGAAGTCTTGATTAATCTACCAAACTGTACTTCTTCTAACTGGCTGCTCTGAATCTTTCTTCTCAAACTCTGCAAGTTGCTTGAAAGATGGTTCTTTGCTCTGTGACAACTATCTCATAGAATCCCCTTGTCTAATATTCATATTATATGGGAGTCTCTAAGATGGATAGCTCAGAACAATTCCTACTATGATGTGTATTCATCATCATGTTCATTAGTAAATTCATCATCTCTCTGAGCTCTAAATTATTTCTTTCTGTCTGAGGATTCTATTGGATTACTGAGAGGGGGGGTGAATCAGTAATAGATCAATTTAATCCTTTTTAACCATATAATCCAAGTGTTATATCAATGAAGAATTATCATCCAATAACTATAGAGTAAATAAGCAATGAAAAAATGAACAAACATACACATACACAGTACACCAGTGTTTTACGTGGAAACCCAAATCAGGAGAAAACCACTGAATGCTTTTTCTTATATGTCTTGAAGAATTACATTCATTGGAAGCACCAACTTCCTTTGTTTTCCAGTTGCAACTGGAAGGAGACTCCAACCCCTTAGTTTCTCAGGATACAACCTAAAGAAAGCTCCAACTCCCCAATTCTCTGGCTACAACCAGAAGGAGGCTACAACCCCCTATGTTCTCCGGCTACAACCACCTGTCCTTGCCTCATCCTGCCAACTTGAAGTAAAAGTAGAAAGATGGAACCACTGTCAACCTGTCACTGTGAGATATATTGTTGTAAACCTGTACCAATAAATATGAACCATGCATCAACCATGCATCAACCTGTAATCAATCTGTACCATAAACAAGTGCATCAACTATGCACCAATCTATACCAAATAACCTGTAATCAACATGTACCATAAACAAGTACATCCAACCATGTACCAAGTATGTACCAATTATGTGTCAACTACTCATCAACTATTACTCATCAATATGTACCAACATCATCAACTATACACCTCATGTATGTGCCAACTCATCAACTAGTTGTCTCAACCATGTACTCAACATGTACCTCAACCAAAAGCCCTCATCAATTTCATCATCCAAATATGATTTGTATCTCTGTAATAGACCTGGTGTTTATGATCACATTCTTTCAAACCTTCCTTAACTTCAACAACAATAGACTAGCATTTTCATCAAACTTTTCTTTAGTCTCACATGCCTAGTTTTGGATTAGTCAACAACCCTAACTTGAAGTAATCATAACTTTGTACCTGTAATGTATAAATATCTAAAACTGATATACAATGTTGTTCAGTTTGTTTTATGCAATTCCTCCAGGTGTCACTACTTGGAACCTCTTAGAAAAGGAGTTTTAGAAAAAATGGCATACCTTGCTGAATTCTGGCTTATTCTAGAGAGCGACCTTGTAGAGCGTGCCTCGCATGGAATATTTATTGAATTGATATGAAAATGTTACAAAGAATAAAAAATACTGTACCCTAACCAAAAAATTTGTTTTCACTGAATTTTCATCTGTTATGAATAATTTATGATGTTTTTACCCGAAACACATGTTTTTGACTAGTTTCAAGACTAGCCACAAACCCTATTTTCAACAGAGTGTAACTCCAAAAATAAAATGACCCATAAGAGGAATTTTTTACCATAGATAATTGGATATTTTTTCTCAATGGAATAGAAATTTCCAGGTTTGAATCATTATATAAAAAAAATTATAGCGAAAATGGTGAGATGACCTGTAAATAACATACCTTAGAAAGCACCATCAAAAGAATTTATCCTTCCTTGCATTTCGACCTTCTTTTCTTCACATTCCCTCAGAATTTTGGCTTAGATATCCTTGGTTACCTCAGAAACCTATAGATATTCAATATTCTCAAGTGTTATTAAAATGAGAGAGCCTTTCCTCTTATTTATACTCTCCAAGTAGCTTCCTTAAAAACATCTTCTAGGTCACTTGGCCCCACTTTCCTTATTTTAGGGTTAACCCACTTCTAATTTATCCATTAAATTCATTATTGAAATAATTTATTTTATATTCACTTTGAATTATAATACACTCATTACTTCACTTTATTATTTACCTTTTAAAATCTCTTAAACCACTTTGACTACTTTTACCTTTTGGGGCTTCTAGATGACATATGAGGGTCCTCCAACTTCGTAAGGCCATAACTCTCAAACCGTGAGGAGTTATGTGCTGTTACACTTACCAGAAGAAATATAATGACATGTACTATCCATATAGAATAGTATTATCTGAAAATATATCATAACTCATACCGTTATCCATCAAACAAACTTGGGTCCATTACCCAAACCTGGGGTCTCCAACTTCTCATGGCCATAACTCTCTAACTGTGAGGAGTTATGTAATGTTCCACATACCACTGAAAAATGGAATGACAAGAAATATCCATATATGATAGTTTACTTGAAAAATTCATTATCCTTCATCTCATTATTCCATAATTAAGCATGGGTTCTCTTACTTCGCAAAGCATCTTCCCGTGAGGTCTTTCACCATAACGGGACCACGTTGGAGTTCATCCATATTTGCTTCTTATCAACCATGACAAGAAAATAATGAGTCATATTCACATGAAATAATATTTGGTCGATTACCCAAACCTTTTTGCTATGGGGCTTTCTTCAAGGGTTGACATCAATGACAACCAACCTTAATCAACAGATTCATCTTTCACTATAGTTCCTGAAAGTACAATATCTTGAACCTGTTCCTTATTTACCTTTCCTTCTTTTATTTCAATTATTTTCCAAATCTTTCTGTATCTAACATCTTTCCTTTTCTTTGTAGAATTTTCTTCATCTCATTTTATTTCCAATCTTACGATCTCTAGGACCTAGTCTTTGTTCACTTGTTCTTCGCATTTTGAACAACCACTGTCAACATGCCAACCATGCTTCTTTTGTAGAGAGAGTGTGCATTCTTCATTGCTATATTGATTTTTCTTTCTTATCCATGTTCTCTTCTGAGGCTCTTGTCTATGACTGTTGTTGTTCTATTGTGGTTCTCTAGGAGGGACTTTCATTCTAAAATCTTTGGCCATGTGTCCAAAGTTATTGCACTTGTAGAATTCCACTTCAGTGATTAATGATTCAAACCTATTGTAGCTTATAATCTGTGTTTCACTAGGCCTTCTTGGATAACCATTTTGTGTATGACTTTCAAAGTTGTTTATGTTCCTGCTATTATCTCTACAATTTACAACTTTATGTCCAAAATTACTGCATGCATAACATAAACCCAAAAAGATAGTTTGATACCTGGGAGTTGAAGATATTCTGAAAGGAGTTACTCTTATGAATCGTTCTTCTTCCCGAGGCCTATTTGTTTCTTTTGGTCATTGATTCTGAAATCTAAATCTTCTCGGTGGAGGAGTGTCCCTGTAATATTCCTTATAGGTCTTCCTATCCCCTTTGATTGTTTCTACATAACTTTTACAATATGTTTCTTGTTCTATTGCTTTCGAGCTTGATCCCTTTTATGTATAATTGTATCCAAGTCCGGACATGTCATTATTAGGCCTTTGACTACTGATAAAGTCATCCAAAAATTTTGAGTTGTTATGCATATTTTTCTTTTGAAGATCCTTTCTCAATGTGACAATATCTACTTCCAAATTTCCAATGATCCTGTCTCTTTCTTATAACTGTTCTTTGAGTTCTTATTAAATTATTTTATATTCTTCTATTTGAACCTTCAATTCCTTGATGACCTGATCTACTTATTGAGTGTCTTCCTTCTTGTCTAGTTCTTCTTGTAGCTTCTTGTTTTTCCTCTTTTCTCTTTTTATAACTTCTATGGAAGTCAACAATTCTTCTCGGTAGTCAACTTATACCTCTTCATATTCTTCTTCGGTGTCTTCTTTATTAGAGTCTTCTACTTCCATGAATAGAACTATTTATGTCTCACTATCACTGACTTCATCTTCATCTGATGAGGAGATGTCTTCTTTGATGTATAAGCTTTTCTTGAAAACTTTATTTGTGGTTTTTTTTTCCTTTATATGTTTGTTTGCTATTTGAGTAATCTTCATCATTCCCCTTATTTTTATTATGAGGACATTTGTTAGAAAAAATACCAATACCATCACAATTAAAACAAATCAATGGAAGCTTTCCTTTATATCCCTCATTGGTTCCCTTGTTCAATCTCTTGACAAAATTGGCCATTTCTTCATCATCTTCCAAGATGTCACTGCTGCTGCTATTTTATTTTTCTTTTTTACTTTCCCTTTTCCTTTGACCTTTTGGATGCTTTGAAAGATGCTTCTTTTATATCTGTATTCTCCTGTTCAGTTCTCATTTCATATGATGTGAATATTCCATGTAGTTCATCCATGCTTGTTGAGTCTATATCTTCTCTTTCTTCTAGTGCTGATATCTTAGGATCAAATCTCATAGGAAGAGATATTAGTACCTTTTGAATAAGCATAGATTCTTTAATTTCTTCTCCCAATCCTATGATTTCATTTACTGTTTCATTGACTCGTAAGAAGTAATCTTCAATACTCTCATCTTCCTTCATCTTTATTTGTTCAAACTGACCTCTGCAAGTTTGAACCTTTATTGATTTGACTTTTGAATCTCCTTCATAAATATTTTGAATTTTGTCCCAAATCTCTTTAGTGGATTTATAATGCATAAATTTGGTGTATACCGATTCACCAAGACCATTTAGAAGTGAATTTGTGGCTTTGGAATTATTTTGACCAAGTTTTATTGCTCTTTCACTTGTTGGCGGAACTGTTGGTTCTTTGTACCCATCTACTATAGATTGTCAAATTTCAAATCCCTGTGCATGTATATATGTTTTCATACTTTTTCTCTAGAATGCATAATTCTATCCATGAAATTGTGGTATTGCATGTTTATACATGTTGTTTCTCTCCATGATCTACCTTTCAGTGGTTAAATTGATTCTTGAAGGAACCGACTCTGATACCAATTGTTGGATTACTGAGAGGGGAGGTGAATCAATAATAGAGAAATTGAATCCCTTTTAACCACAATATGCACGTGTTATATCAATGTATCATTATCATCCAATAGTTGCATATTAAATAAACAATGAACAAATGAGAAATCATAAGCATACATCGTACACCAGTGTTTTTATGTGGAAACCCAAAGCGGGAGAAAACCATAGAATATTTTTTCTTCTGTGTCTATAAGAATTACATTCATTGGAAGCACTATCTTCTTCTTTTTTTCCAGCTGCAACTGGAAGGAGGCTCCAACCCCATAGTTTCTCATGATACAACCCAAAGGAAGCTCCAACTCCCTAATTCTCTAGCTACAACCAAAAGGAGGCTACAACCCCCTAGTTTCGTAGGCTACAACCTGAGGGAAGCTCCAACTCCCCAATTCTATGGCTACAAAAAGAAGGAGGCTACAACCCCCTATGTTCTCTGGATACAACCGGAAGGTGGCTACAACCACCTGTCCTTTCCCCATCCAGCTGCCCTGACGTATAAATAGAATGATGGAACCACGGTCACACTATCACTGTGAGATATACTGTTGTACACATGTACCAATCAACCTGCACCAAACAACCCGTACCAATAACCTGAACCATGCATCAACCTGTACCATAAACAGGTGCATCAACCATGCACCAACCTGTACTAGAAAAAAGTGCATCAACCTTGCACCAACCTATACCTCAACTTGTACCATGAAAAAGTTCATCGACCATGCACCAAACCTGTACCATCAATGATTGCATCAACCATGCACCAAATATGTATCAATCATGCATCAAATACACATAAAATATGACTCATCAAGATGTATTAATATCATCAACTATACACCTCATGTATGTGCCAACTTATCAACTACTTGTCTCAACCATGTACCCAACATGTACCTCAACCAAAATCCCTCATCAATTTCATCATCCAAATCTGATTTGTAACTCTGTAACAGACCTGGTGTATATGACCACATACCTGCAAACCTTCCTTAACTTTAACAACAAGAGACTATCATTTTCATCAAACTTTACTTTAGTCTCACATGACTAGTTTTGGATTAATCAACAACCCTAACTTGAAATAATCATAACTATGTACTCGTAATGAATAAATATTTGAAAATAGTATACAATGTTCTTCAGTGTGTTTTATGTAATTCCTCCAAGTGTCACTACTTGGAACCTCTCATAAAATGAGTTATAGAAAAGATGGCATACCTTGTTGAATTATGGCTTATTCTAGAGAGCGAACTTGTAGAGCGTACTCCACAGGGAATATTTATTGTATGGATCTGAAAATTGTACACAAAATACTACAGACTTTACTCTAACCAACACATTTTTGCTCACTGAATTTGGATGTATTATTTTAGACTAGTTTTAGGACTAGCCACAAACCCTATTTTCCATGGGTATAAACATGCAATACCACAATTTTCATGTATAGTATTTTTTAGGTTTGACATGCATATGTTCCTTATTTATTTATACTAGATCTGGCACCCTATTCTTAGGACTAGCCACAAACACCTATTTTAGACTAGTTTTAGGACTAGCCACAAACCCTATTTTCCACGGAGTGTAACTCCAAAAATACAATGACCCACAAGCTGAAATTTGTACCAAATCTACTTGGATATGTTTCCTCAATGACCTCCCAATTTCACGGTCTGAATCATTTAAAAAAAAATTATTGCAAAAATGGTGAGATGACCTGTAAATAACATACCTTATAAAGCATCATCAAAATAATTTATCCTCCCTTGAATTTCGGCCTTCTTTACTCCACATTCCCTCTGAAATTCGGCTTAAATATCCTTTGGTTACCTCATTCACTTGTAGATTTTCAATATGATCAAGTGTAATTAAAATGAGAGAGCCTTGCCTCTTATTTATACTTTCATGTAGCTTCCTCAAGGGGTTACCTTTTATCCATATTAACCCACTTTCCTTATTTTAGGGTTAACCCACTTCTAACCACTTGTCAACTTAGTAATTTCTCCATTAACTTTCTTATTTAAAAAATGTCTTTTGTATTCACTTTGAATTATAGTACACTCATCACTTCACTTTATTATTTACCTTCTAAAATCTCTTAAACTACTTTGATTACTTTGACCTTTTGGGGCTTCTAGATGACTCATGAGGGCTCTCCAACTTCACATGGCCATAACTCTCTAACCGTGAGGAGTTATGTGACGTTGCACATACCACTAGAAATGGAAAGAAATGAGATATCCATATAGAATATTATTATCTACAAATATGTCAAAACTCATACCATTATCCATCAAACAAACTTGGGTCCATTACCCAAACCTTTCTCCAAATTCACATGTCCATAACTCTCTAACCATGAGAAGTTATGTGATGTTCAACATACCATCGAAAATGGCATGACATTTACTATCCATATGGAATATCGTTACCTTAAAATATATCAAAATTCATACCATTATCCATCAAACAAACTTGGGTCCATTACCCAAACCATTGTGCTATCCGAATTCGCTACCAAACTTTCTTCAAGGGTTGACATCAATGACAACCAACCCAATTAATCAACAAATACTTGACAAAAATCAGAGAAGGTACATAATAGTGGATGAAATCATGAGCTCAAAGGGAATTTCAGAAAGGAAGATGGACTCATTGTAAATCATATGATTCAAAAGTAAATCATATTGATAGAGAAAAACAATTAGGAAGAGTTATACTATCAAGATAAGATTGTTGGTTGATTATGTCATCGATGTGGGTTAAGTGAAGATGAAAATCCTTGAAAACTTTAATTCAAGTAATGAAAGAATATAAACATGAATTATTTTGATATACATCACTAGATTACAGTAATAGAAATCACCAATGGAAAAAGAGCACCGAAAGAGAGGAAATAAGGCATATACAAGAAGCCCCACATTGATTTACATGACATATTGTAAAAGAAGACAGGGGGAGAGAAATAGTCAGAGGAAGTTACATTTAATGTGAAAGGAGAAGAGAAAGAACAAAATAAAAAGAGAAATATTAGAGGCATGAATATAGGGGGAGAACATGAAGACAAAGAGAGACCTTTCATAGAAGGTATATTGTCAAGGTAAATCACTCTTTGTTATTGATTAAAACGGAAAGAGGAAGATCAGAAGAGAAAGATTAGAAGTGTTGTAGGAAAATCTGCCTGCGGACAAGTAGATCGACCTCTAAGGCTTGACCTTAACCCTAGACAGAAAAGTGCTTATCATGGACACTGAATTCCTTTCGAATCTATCTAAGCCTAATGCATGAGAAGGGAGAGTAACAGAAGTACCTTTTAACCGACGTTTGTCCCTGCACGCTCCAAGTTGCGCTCCAATCCTTTGCTCCTCGCTGGGATCTGTGGACAAAAAAAGATACGACCACTTCCTACTCTATTGACATTAGCTTGAAAACAGATCTATCACTGAGTGATAAGTTCATGTAACATTAGACACAAACTAGAAAGAAACAGGCCAAGCGTGTCATATTAATGAGAATAACGACAACAGTGCTTACAATCGTAGATGCGAACGTGACAGCTTCATCAAGTCCTCTTCGTCTAACCCTTGCCTAAACGATCCACAACCTGGATGACAGCAGCTTCGATGATTACTCTCCTTTGGCTGACTGCAAGTTTCCTCCAAGATCATAAGTTTCACATATTCAGTTCTTCCTCCTCTTCATCACCATAGAGCTTGCTTATATAGGCTAGGAAGGGCCTAACCACTTGAGTTATGTTTAGAACCAGTTAGGAACCTCCTCCTTGGATTAGAGATCTCTTGATAGAACCAAGAATTCAAGTTCAACCGCCTCCTAAACTCGAATGATTATCCCCTTATTCTTCTCACCGGGCTAAAAATTTACCCAGAATGGAGAGCGCTCCCTCAAAAGGGGCATCAGGGCGCTAGAACGCTCCAGAGAAGGCCAAGGGAAGCGCCAGCGCTTCAAATCTGAGCAGCGCTTCTGCAAAAAGGGGGGAGGAGCGCTACAATGCTTCTGAAGCATGGTAGAGGGGCGCCGATGCTTCTCATGCAGTTTTAGGGGAGCGTTCCCCTTCCAAATCCTTGATTTAGAAGCCCTCTTAGGTGCTGAGAGATGTTTGACTCCAGTGAACCAGTTTCTTCCTTCAAACCAAGCATATAAGATGTTTCAAGTGTCTCTTTAGCGTCATCGTTGTGATAACATGATTCGACAACATTCACGACACTTCATATCCAACTTGCGACACTTGCGACAAGTTGTAAGGGAGTTGCGACACTTGTGACAAATGAGAGGCAATATGCGACACTTATCCAGTTGAGTGATTTTGATGTGTAACAGAATGCCCCCCAAAGTATGAAGTCAGAAGATGCAGGCTGATGACTGAAGTACTTTGTAGATATTCAAGAAAGGGTATAGACTCGGAGAACCTGACGGAAGCTGCACACAAACATCCAACAAATATCATGACATATATCAAAAACCAAGGCAGACATACCTATGCTTGGGTGATCAAGACTTGCAAGATATGGCCGCCATATAATACACTGCAGATCCATAATTGTATTGACAGTAGAGTATAGCCACCAAACATACATTGTGGATCTATACTGTAGTAACTCAAACTGATCGTAGCCAAGAAGAATACATAGTGGATCTACGAAATGATAATACATAGCCACGACCAATACAAAGTGGATCTATGTAACAGTGCATGTGACATTGTCCAATAGAACTCCTTCGCAACCCAGGCGAAGCATATATCAAAGTGATGGCTCAACCCAGGGTCTTCATACCAATCCCAAAATGGCATGAATCTGACCATGTGAATGGATGTCTTGGCGTCAAACATGGCAAAAACCACTTGATTACCGGTCAATGAGGTAAACCATTAACAAGTGTGAGGGAGATCACCATTAATGTCGATGATTCCCAAGGTACCCTAGTACATTCCAGCGAATGTGAATAGATGAGCTGAGGTTGAACACTCGTGGAATCATCCGATCAGGGGTCAATGATGTAAACCCACTGTCGAATGTGAGGAGGCCTGCCATTGAGGCATGTAGGTCCCAAAGTACTGAATGGTTTCTAAGCCTAATTCCTGGATAATGTGTTGGAGTCGACAGGAATAGACTCATCGAGGGAGGGCCTTGATATATCCCCCATCAATGACACGAAACGGACATAGAGGTGTAATTGGTAGATCAAAAGTACATGGACTGACACGGGTTTTGAGGCAAGATATTTGGGATGGCTGACCCTTGAGGCGGATACTTCCCTTGAACACTGAGGCACAACAACAAAACATGACATGGACCAAAACTATGCAGTGGGTACCGTGACTTGCGTCTGGTGACTCAAAGGAGTGAAAGGAAACTCAAAGGATTGGCTCGGTGCAGAGGTTCAGCGGATTATGATATGTGCAAAATGACAAAGTGCCGTGTTCAAGGGAGACTCTAATAAATGCTGGATAGTGTTCTCAAGAGACTGCTTGGCTTGTTCCTTTCAATTTTTCCCCCATCCAGATAGATGAGTACCTCTTTTTGGTTTAATGAGCTCGACAAGGATAACACATGCTCGATATAACTCACCTTCGGTAAGTTCCTCTTCCTTTTTTTAATGAACCGGAAGAAGTAAGGGTTCATTCCCATATGGGTCTGTCGATGTGTGCTTTAACGAGTCCAAAGACAGAAAAATCGAAGGTTTTTCGGGATTATAGAGTTTGGAAAAACACTTAAAAGAGAACTCTCTCAGTGCCTTTTTCGTACAGTAGTCCAACGAGACCGAAAAAGGGTTAAACTATCGCTCGAAAGACGCTCTTTCTGACCTTTTAACGAGTGTGAAAGAAAGCAAGATCACTCGACAATCTTTTCATATTTAGAGAGTCTGAAAAGGGTTTAAAGAAAAATCCAGGGGGGTTCCTTTTTCGTGTGTTCGTATCCTACAGGTCCGAAACAGAGATAAAACTTTACCCAGTTACATTCTCATGTATTTACGAGCACGAGAAAGAACAAAGACTAAGCTCGGAAATTCGACAAGGTGAATAATTCATTAGAACCGCCAAGAATCCTGCAATGCCAGAAACTACAAACCGGATATTAGTGAAATCATTTGTACCATTAGAGAAACCCAAAAGACTATAGTTTATAAAAAATGAAATTTTATAAATG
>ML790875.1:803376-828812 GCA_009831015.1 Picea engelmannii | reverse complement strand
ACATCAAGTCCAAAGTTCTTCAAATGTCGGGTACTCCTTCCTTGTGTTCATGCTTGCGGCAAATGCATCCCATGTCTTGGGAAGACCATTGAGTACTATGTTCACCAATTCCTTTTCTGAAGTGATCTCTTCAATAGCTTGTACTTTATCTCTTAACTGGGAGATCTACAAAGTATGATGTTATGCTGTCATCATCATTCACTTCATGTCATAGAGCTCATTCTTCAGACTCATGACTTGTCCACTGTTTCTGACTAAGAAGAGATTTTTTAAGGCATCGTACATATTCTTTGATGAGTCAAGATGGGAGATGTAGGGTATCAAGTGGAATTTTATGGAATCCACTATGATACTCATGACATTGATGTCAATGTCTTTGAACTTCTCCATAGCTGCAACGTTCTGCGGTTCCTTCTCTTCTCCTTCTTTAAACTCTGGCTTCACGATCTTTCCTTTCACAATATCCAACACTTTATTCTTAGCAAGGATGAGGTCAATCCTTGTATTCCATTCTATGAAGTTAGAGTATTCATATAGCTTGTTCTCAGACTTCATAGAGTTCGTCATGGCTTGCTTGGCTTGGTCAAACCCTAGATTTGACCAAAAATCCAAACTTCACATCTTGGCCTTCTGAGTGTACCAGGAAATGCGCTGGGCTAGGGCACACTGATCTATTTGGAGATTAGGTCAATCTCGTCACTTAAGGTGCCTCAATAGGAGGTTTAGGCTTTCTGCAACTGCTTTTGTTGGTAACCCTAGCTGCAGTGTTTTTGGAAGTTGCTCCTGCTAGTAACCCTAGAAGCAGTTCCTCAACGAGCTCAATATTTAGCGGCTATGTTTCCTTCCAGTGTTTTAGGCTGACTGAAGGGGTGTGGGCCCATAACCTATTAGAATATAGAAGAAGGTGTGCTCATTTTACCATTGACGATACCTTCGTCACCCAACCATAGGTCGAAGCCTCCCTCCGAGCACCTTAACCTTGACTGAGAATTCCTCCAAAAGAAAACCCTAGGCTAGATAGCCAAACAAAGAGTAGCGCATCAATCCCCAAGGATAGCGCATCACAAAAAGATGATCAGATGTTCCAAACCCTAGCCAAGAGATATTCAAGACAAAACTGAGATCTTGCTGCTGCTACAGCTGCACCAGCTCTTCCTCCAAACCTGCGCACAAGACTGCAACTACAGTGCACACCAAACTATAGAATTGCAATTCTGAGATTGCTACAAATGAGAAATGGCGCCCTGTATTTATAGTAATCCTGCCAGTTTTTCTAGGGCCGACTTCTCCTTCTGGGTATGTGTCTTTTCAGTATATTATTATTATTTCTGGCTGACTTCTTCTCTTGGAGGCTAATAGCCTAATATAAATTATCTTCTTGAGCCGACAAGGCTTCTAGGGTTATTAGCCAACTCATTAGGGTTTCTCTTGCTTCCTGGAGTCTTCTATTCTCGTCAGGTTCACACATGGGGGTAAATACCTCCCGTAGCTACCATAATATTAACAACTTTCACATTAGCATTGGAGAAAAATGATAAAGAATTGGTGCCCAATAACAAGGAAAAGGATAAAAGGATCGGGGAGCTAGAGGAAGAAGTAAAGCAAAACAAAAGGGACAAGGAAAGTATTAGAGGTTCCAAGTTGTGTGATGAGAATGTTAGACCAAATATTCATGAAATGATGGTAGATATGTATGTGAATATACAAGTTTTCCAATAGTTAGCAACCAATATTATGACACAACATAGCAGAGAACAATCCAAGAACACAGAGTTCACTACCATTAGGGAACATATCAATGATATGTAAAATTGAATTGTTGAGGATCTGAATGCCCGATATGAGATTCCTTGCATGTCTAAATGGAAAAGAAAGATTAATTATTTTGTTGTCAACAATTTTCAATAGGTCAAAGAGAAGGTGGAAAAGGACTTAGATAATTCATTGTTATTCCGTGAACAACTTAACAAGGTGACACACATCTTAGCACATGAAGGACATACTCCCTAAATAAAATAACTTGTAAATATGAAGACCGATGAGATGATATTCTTAGAAGTCAATATATATATGAATTAAAGGAAGGAAGATGCCAGGGATGTGACCAGTGTGACAATGGAATTGATGGATGATCATCTTGTGAAGCTATCCAGAACACATAATATGATCCAAGATTTCATGGTCAATTTGACAATATACTTGAATACCCTCTCGGAGAATTCAGTAGCTCATGAGGCTTCCCTAGAGTCACTATTGTTCCATAGAATCATCTTCATTTCTAGGCAGCATGAATTATGGGCAACTTACCTGAAAATCAAGGACAAATGAAGAGGTCATAACCGAAAACTCAAAATTGCTTTCAACTACCTTTTTATTTTTATTTTTGTCACCTATACACAACTTTTTACTTATTGTAACACATGTAATTGTTGGAGGGGATCTTGAACCATTGTAATTGCTGAACTATTTTTTGAAATAATATTGAGAAGCCCTTAGAGACAATTTTTTGCTGGAGAGAAATGTTGTTTGTTGATAGTGATATTTCTTTGGACCACTTCAAGTAATTTGTTGAGTTGTCTATAAATGTTGTAAGGATATTGTTTCACTTAAAGACTTTTCTTACTTGAATAGAAATTTTCTAAAAGTGTTTTTTTTCTCTCTTATTAATTGTTATAAGATGATAAGAAGTTTATGTATGTGATTGTGTAGCTTAGACTAATTTATATGTGTCTTTATATGAATGTGTTATTAACCCTATTTCTCTTTAACAACTATCCGGAAGGAGCTATCACAGGGATTGATGACATTCCCAGTTTCTTATTAGTTACTTTAATTAGTCTTAGCTAGGATATGGTATATTAAGTTTAATTTATTCAATTAGTCTAGTTTTCATTTGCATTTTTTTCCTTTGCATTCAAACCATTCATTCACCTGCAAACCCAGTAATGGAATTCGAGATAGAATCTAGATGTGTCTCCTAATCCAAACAATGTGTAGTCTAATTGGGACCTCATACCAGGGAGTAACCCTATATTTTGAAGGGAATTTTTTCCGCGTCAACGGGCCATCACTAAACTACCCCCCCACCCCCCCCCTCAAAATCCATGTCAATTACATAGCCTACAAAATAAATCCAATTTCTTGTGGTGGTTTTTCCTGGAATATGCCATCATTTCTCATGGTTTGTTATGGTTATTACAATTGGATATACCCTTTGTATGGGATAATTAGGATAAAAAATCCTTTAATTCATTAAAATGGACCCTAGCCTTAACACCCTTTATTATTCCCCCTAAATCTGATAAGGATTTCATCCTTTTGATTACGCTTCACATTTTGTTGGAATTTGAGTGTTAGTTTAGGATGGGCTTGATGGATTTGAACATGTCATTTAATATGTGGGTAAGAACCTATTGGGACCCTCCCCTCTCTTCATATTCCCATGAGGAGAAAACGACCTTAGAAGTTGTTTTATCTGTCCATAAGTTGCATCATTACATTTCAATGTTGGTTACAAATTCTAGCCATGTGTCCTTTATATTGAGCCAATGGGTGATAAATGGGAAGTGTTCCCATTGGATCATTATCCTTCAAGAGTTAGACTTAGAATATTTTACATCGAAGAGTAAGAAATCCTTATCCATTTGAGTTTATTTTTTATATACAAAATGTTGCATCTGACCCTCCCTTGAAGGATGATTTTCCAGAGAATAAGTTTTTCTCCAAATCCATAGATGACCCTTTGTATGGTGACAATTTTATCTATTTTTGAACCTATAAAATTGGTCATCATTTATCCTATGAAAATCGACATTGTATTCTCCATCAAACTCTCCTCTATATCCTTATTGGAGATTATCTATATTATCAAGGAGTGAATACCTTATTACATCATTGTCTCATCCACAATGAGGAAAACAAGGTCTTAAATTTTTTCCATAGTGGTGCTTGTGGTGGTCATCTTTGGGGATGACCACCACCCAAAAGATAATGTGAGTAGGATATTTTTGTCCTAATCTATTCACAAAATGAATTCATACAATTAAGAAATATACTAACTTTCATCTTTATTCCCCTAAGGCATGGACCCCTCTAGCCCCATTGCATCCCATTATCATCGCTAATCCATTTTTCCCATTGATTTCATGGACTATAACCCTCCTTCTTACAACAATTATAAATATATTATTGTGAATGTCGATTACTTTATGAAATGGTCTGAATCCATGCCAACATCAATAACACTATGGCTACTACATATCATTTCCTTTTCAATCATGTTATAACTTTATTTGATTTCCAAAAGCAATTGGTTTTTTACCATGGCCTACACTTTGAATATGAAACCTAGTTACAATTAGGCTTTCAGCACCAATACTCATCCTCATGTTGTCTTCAAGGGAATGGACAAGTTGAGGCTCTCAATATAATATTTTAAAATCATTCTCCAATGGATGGTGGATAAGAACAAATACAAATGGCACCAAATTCTCTTCCTAGACTTGCAGGCCCATAAGACATGCACTAAAACTACCATTGGGTTCACACCCTTCCATCTCATCCATGGAAAGGAGGAAATATAATTGATCACCTACATAATTAGCTCTATCCATTTAGTTGTCAAACTCCTCCTTGATGACACTATCTTAGATCATATACTAGTAACTTTGGAGCTCACCAATGAATATTGTCATATTTCATTACGAACTAGTCAAAAAGTGTTCTAAATCCCAATATGACTGCAAGGTCCACCCTCATGTCTTTCATGAAGGAAATCTAGCCTTGGTGTATGATGAAGACCATGTGTTGGGTGTAAGCATATTTTGAGAAGGAGGACTACTTCGGGTGTAGACATATTTTTGGAAAAAAGGTCTATTTTGGGAAAGACCTAATTTTGGAAAGAAAACGTAATTTTGGAGCACGCACAATAGATGGAAATAAAGTAGAATACAAAAAAAGAAGGAAAAGAAACATGCAAGAGGAAAAGAAATGTGGAGCGTAGGCAGGCAATCCTAACCATGATATGGTTAGGGTTTTTGATAAATATTGTAATGGATATAAGCCTGAAAAATAGTATAAATAAGAGCCTAGGAGGTCTAGGTTGGGGTTTCATTTCTTGTAAGTTTGCTGTTGAAGGCGTTCAGTTATTATTGTAATAAGGTTGTAGAAGAGTCAAGTAAGATAGATTTTGAGGGTTAGGTCATAGGCTGAGGGGCATGGTGTGATCTAGTCCACCTCACATAGGTTCCTTAAACTCATCATGATTGTATGATTGAAGATGTAATGCATGCAATGCCATATTTTGCAGCAAACCAAATAAAGAGAAGAGAGCCAAATATTTATGGACGTAGCCCAGGAGGGGGTGAACCATGGTAAAAATTATGGTCTATGTGATGTTTCTAGAATGCTTACTTTTTGTCAATAATTAGTTTATGAAAGAATGGTTAAGCTATATGTAGTAGAATGCATGCATGGGACTAGAGATGAATGAATCCTAGAAACACTTGAATGAATAACAAGATTAATTAATGAAGAATATATAATACACTCTCAGATCCCCTCTCATTCCTAGACTGCAAGAACTTGAGCATTGTAGTCACCGATAGAGCTATCTCGGGTGAGAATGTGATGTGTTCTCTGTGCATAGTGTTTCCATTTGGTCTACCAGGAGGGTTGATAGTTTTAGAAGGTTTTATTGGAAACTTGTTGATATTCAAACCTAGGTTATTCCAAGAAGTGAGAGACTTAACCAACACCATGATATATTGGGTCAATAAATTTTTGAACCACTATGAATGGGCCCCTACATTGTCAAACTATGTTTAGGTAAGGGGGCATATCTTCTTGCAAGTCTTGAAGGGGAGATTCTCCCTAACCCTCTAGTGGCATATTTATGTGTCCATTCTAGTGGCACTTTCATTGAACCTACCACCAATAACTAGGCCAAATTGTTATGGGATAAAATCTCACATGTATATCAATGGTTGGACAACAAAATATCCATAGTATCAACATAGTAATCCTAGATAGAAGAGGGTTTAGACTTATCACGTTTCCCTAGATATAGAGGACATAATTCATTTTACTCTAAATAAGAGCATATCAAGATATCTTTTAATATGAAGGATGTTCTTGTATGTTCTGGATGATGTAGATCTGAATTCCAAACTCCAACTCCTATCACCTGCTTACTGCACACAAGAAAAAAACACTACCAACATTCTTCTTTCTCAAAATATTGAGAGAGGGGTGAATCAATATTACATGATAATTTTTACCACCACTTACCTTTTAATAATAATTTTTTATTTACCATTAGTCAATAATGAACTGTTAAATCATACAATACAAAATACACAAACATTTACCATGGAAACCTAATTGGGATAAAACCCAAAAAAAATATTTACAAAATTTGCAAGCACCAACTTACAACAAACACGAATATGCAATAATATTTGTAGGCACCAACATGCAAGGGACACCAATCCCCTTTCTAAACACCAACTCAGCCAATGGGAACCAACCCATAGAATTATTGTTCACAAACACCAACCTATAAGAGACACCAATCCCCTTCCTTTCTCCACCCTGCCATCTTGAAAAGGTTTTTAATTAGTAGTTTAATTCAGAATACCTCTCCAGCATGCTTCATCCTCTATGCCATAAAACCTTATATCATGTTCATCACTTCCACGCTATCGTACAAACCTCATAATATTTGTTCTTCTCATATTTCTCTCTCTACATCCATCTACCCAATCAAAACAAATTCAAGAAATTTATTTATACCACTCATATACTTAACAATTTTTCCAAAAAAATAAATCCATGGGGTCGGCTCCAAATACCTCAAAATCAGGCTCCAAATATTATCCACAAAGTTGGTTTCTAATTTTATTCAATTATACGTGATAAATTCTCTAGACAGAGTATGAATTGTGATGCTCATTAGTCATATGATCGTCTTTCATTTGATCTTGTCCATCGATTTCTCACATCCCCAAAAAACATATGATACATCCTTGATGCACAAAAATTGTCTGATCATTTCCTCCATTGGTCTATGATCGCTTTTATCAATGCCCCTGGGATGTTGAAACACTAAACACCACCTCGATGCACAACAATCATTCGACCATCCCTTGATTAGATTGTGATCATTAGATCTATCATACACTTTGTGCCTCATCACTAAATCATCATTAGATATGTATCGGATTTGATCTCATCCATCGATTTATCCTCTTTTATATTGGGACCACAAGGAGCCTGAATCACTACCTTGAAGTATAGAAATTGTCAGATATATCCCTCATAATTTTTCATCATCAATCTATTCGATGGATTGGACTCCAACTGATCCAACATTCCTTGGAGTTCTTAATCAACGGTATAATTCCATGTCATGACTCTAAGTTACCTGACAGTTAATACTTCTCTCTCCATTTATTTGTTAAATTATCAGGTGGGACCCACATAAATCTATGGTTTTCATCGCATCTTGTTTCCATGTTAACCGATGGTACAAATATTCTCACTATAACTTCGATAGATCAATGGTTCTTGTTAATTCATAGTTTTTGTGCAACCTTTCACTCAAACACTCTAATGAATTGCACTCTAATATTGATATGTTGCATGATGTGTTGAATTGGCTTCCTGACATGGAAGATGATGTGGCCTCATCCATTTTGTTGTCATGGCTCCGACATGGAAGTTGACATCATGCTCACATCATCATCATTTCTGACTCCTCATCGTACAATTTTTGACTTGGCACTCTGACACATGGCCATCGATGGACAGAGCCTGTTCCAACACTCTAATGAAACATCATTGAAGAATATTCCTTTTTTGATACTTTCATTTCAGAGCGTAGATTAATCTGTCAACATTTCTCCTCTGATAGATATGGTTTTGATAGATAAATGATTCATATTGATTCACTATTGCTCTAATAGATCAATAATTCATATTAATTCATATTTTCCTTCATCGTCACACTTCTTGTCACCTTTGTACATATAAAAATATGATTATGGCACGTGGTCTAGTCACTGGGTTACACTTTTCTAATTTCATGGAATTGTCTTGGTATTTATGTGGCACTGTGTGAATTCTAACACATAGAATATGATGTGAAATTTATTACCTACAACTTCTTTGTCTCATGTGTCCTTCATGTGGCCCCTTCTATGGGTTTTGGGTGTCATGACACTAACGTGGACATCAAGTGGCATCTTAGTTTGATGAAAATCATTCAGAGTCCTTTCCATCCAATCATCGATTCATATTTATTCGATATAGCTCTGATAGATCAATGGTCCCTATTTATTCAGATATCATTCCATAAGAGTGTCTTAGGATGGGTTGAGCTAAGTCTGAAAACTCAAACTCCAAGAGTCTTTCACCATCGTATAGAATCCAAATTCATGACTGCTTTTGGTCGTTGATCTAATTATATCTAGATCTAAGATTTCATCTCAACTATCCATTATTAACATACAAACAAAAATTTAGGCACTAAAAGTTAGCTCCTTTTGCATGGTTCCATGTTTCTTCCATTTACATTCAAGATAAGATATTTCATTTGTTCATTATGAACCCATCAAATTCAATTTCCCTTATGCATGTGGGATATATTTTTTTTCCTTTTCTTTGTTATCTTCACATCTAGATTGTCGATCTTGTTGAATGATCAATGATCAATGGATCATGATTTATATTCTCATAGAACCTTCACCAGAATCTAATCAATTCTAGCCAGCACTTCCTTTTATCCTCTACAACCTATCAAAATTTAATCAATGCACAAAGATATATAGATGAAAAATGACCTTATCAACTTGCTCTATCTTTCTTTATTTGCAACACGAAGCTACCTTTGTCTTCCACAGAGTCATGTATGGAACCTCTCGACTTGCTCTGTCTGGCTTGGTTTGTAGTAATCTCAATCCTTGGACCTGGCATCACACTCTTCCTACCTACAATATCATTGTTAATGGCATCCTTTGACATCAATTCCAACATAATTTCCAACAAACTCCCCCTTTTTCATTGATGACAACACCTATTTATTTTGGTACTCCTCTACTTCTTATAGGCTACTCTTTCTGCAAACCTCATCCTTTCTTTGTAATCTCCCCCTTTGACATCAATGGAAAAGAGAGTTTTCTCCCTTTTACTGTATTTTTCATTTTACATTATGTAACCAGGTATTTCCTTGTTTTCTATAGCTCCCCGTAACATGGTACTTGTCATTTTTCTCTACACCATGCAACCATATGCACTCTCCCCCTGATATTTTTGTTCTACTGAGATCCCAATAGATTTATGTTGAATCTTTCATTGAGAAATGGGAATGACTCCAATGTTTTGTTTGAGATACTTAAATGTATGTCTAGGTAGAGGTTTTATAAATATGTTTGCTATGTGTCCCTTGGTATAAACATATTCCAACTTGACAACCTTGTTATTCACTTTTTCCCTCGGAAAATGATATTTGATTGGGATATTTTTTTCTTTGAGTGCGTTACTATATTCTTTGAAATACTTATAGTGATGGTGTTGTGACATAATATAGAAATTGGTTTCTTGTATTCGACCTGGATGTATTGCAATGTTTGATTCATCCCAACAAGTTGTGTGCAACAAGATGTAGCTCCAATGTACTATGCTTCTTCTATGGACAATGAGATTGAAGATTGTTTCTTGTTGAACTAGGACACTAATAAATTTATGAAGAATAATTCTCCTCCACTTGTGCTCTTCTTGTCATCAACACTTCCCGCCCAATCTGCATCAATACATGTTGTCAGAGTAAAGTCTTCTCCTTTTTGATACAATAGTCCAAAGTAAAAAATACCCTTTAAACATATAAATATTCACTTGAAATCATGTACATGTGTTTCCTTGCGTGCTTCTTGAAATCTTTCAACTAGACCTACTTCCTACATTATGTCTGGCCTTGAAGCTATCACATAAAGGAGGTTGCCTATCATTGACCTGTACAAATATTGATCAGTTTCCTTATATTTGTCCTCCTTTCTGAGTTTACATCCAGTTACCATGGGTGTGTAGATAGGTTTACAATATTCCACCTCAAACTTCTTCAACATCTCTTTGTTGTATTTGGTCTGAGAGATGAATAATCCTTCAATAGTTTGAGTAATCGCCAGTCCCAAAAAGAATGAAAATCATCCAACCATGGACATCTCAAATACCTTTTTCATTTCTTCTGCAAACCTTTGGCTCATTTCATCACCATTACTCCCAAAGATAATATCATCTACATACACTACTATGATCAACATTTCTACATGATTTATTTTGGTGTAGATATTATCGTCTGTTGTTCCCCTTTCGAAACCTTTTTGCTGCAAGTACTTGTCAAGTTCAGAATACCATGCTCTGGGAGCTTTCTTTAAGCCATAGAATGATTTCTTTATTTGAAAACATAGTCTTCATTTTATGACAATAGAAACCCTTCAGGTTGTTCTATGTACACTTCTACGTTTATATCTCCATTCAATAATGTTGACTTGACATCCATTCTATATAGTTTGAAATTCTTAAAGATAAAAAAGATAAAAAAAAAATGTAAGGCCTATGCATACAGGGCCTCATAAAACATAAATATATTTACAGAATTTCTATCTTATTTACTTCTATCTTAATCACTTCTTTATTTACCAACATAATAGATTATGTTCCAGTAGAATGAGAAATGAACAACAAAATAAATAATAAGGAACAACATGAACAACAACATAATAATAATGAACATCATGAACAATAGCATAATAATAATGAATAGCATGAACAACAACATAATAATAATGATAATGAAATGTATTTACCTCAAACTGATGTTGAACTAAAGCTCAACCTAATGTTGAACTGAAGTTGGACTGAAGTTGATGAATCCTACCCAAACTAATTAACCTCCCAGCCAGCTAGGAACAACCTATCCGGCTCCCTAGCCCCAGGATTCCTTACGGTTTCCTGGCCCCCGAGCCCAAAATTCCCAGCAACACGTGCCCCCATGTGAGATTCCTCAAGTCAATTGTAAGCCCAAACATATGCATAATAGATACACAGTCCCAAACTGCTTCCTCCCTTCTCCAATTTTTTCTCTCCCTCACATGAATTGAAAAACTTACTTAACCAAAAGACCTCCCCCTTCTCGAGTCCTCCCCTTCCCTTATCTTCATTCTCCTCCCTTATCCACTACCTTCCCCTCATTAATCACTCAACCACCTTATCCCTCCCATAAATTGGTTCAACTACCAATAACAATCATATTATAATAAAGTCTTCAAAGAAAATCTTATTTTAATAATTCATTAAACTAATATTTATTAAACTAATACTTATTAAACTAATATTTATTAAAGAATTAATTAGTGTTGCTACAAAAAAATCCTAATGGCTTCTAACCTTGCAATTGGTGAAAATATTTATTCAAAATCAATTCCTTCTACTTGTGGATACCCTTTAAAACCATCCTTTATTTATTTCTTACTACTTTTCCATATTCATTCAACTTGTTCTTGGATACCCATTTAGTTCCAATCACATTTTTATCCTTGGGTCTTGGGACAAGCTCCCAAGTCTCATTTTTCTCAATCTGATTTAACGTGTGTACCATAAAATTGACCAAATTTTGATCATTCTGATCTTCTATAAAGAATTTAGGTTCTACTTGGGACAGTAGGGAGAGATCTATCTACTTAGAATTGTTTCTCAATTTCCTTCTTATCTAAGTTCTATCATTTTTGTCACCAAGAATCAAAATTTCTAGGTGATTCTATTGTACAAACCTTGATGGTGTTTGTGTATCTTGGCATTATGCTTCTTCTATCTTGTTTTCTCCATTTATTTTTTCTTCTTCCTCCTTTTCTTCTTCATTTTCTTTTTCTTCTTCCTCCTACTCTTCATTTTCTTGTTCTTATTCTTCATGTTCATCTTCTTATTATTTATTGTACTTGGTTTCTTCATCTATTCTAACATTGATAATTTCAACAATCTTCTGCAACCTTTTATTGTAACACATATAGGATTTTCTTCCTCATGATTATCCAAGAAATATTCCTTCATATGATCTAGAGTCAAATTTTCCTAAGTCCTCATCATCTCATTTGATGTAACACTTGCTCCTGAAAATTATAAAGTGTTTGAAAAATGTTGGTCACCCTTTCTATAGTCAATAGGGTTTCTTGTCACTGTTGATTATGATATGTCCTCTATTTAGGATAGAGACACTTGTATAAACCTCTTCTCTCTAGAAATGGTCTGACAGACCTACTTCATTTATCATCGTTCTAGCAATTTCTTGTACATGTCTATTTTTCCTTTTAACAACCCCATTTTGTTGAGGAGTTCTTGTTGTTTCATATTGTCTTTTTATTCCATGTACTTCATAGACATACACAAACTCATTGGATGTGAATTAACCTCCATTGTCTAACCTTAAATACTTTATTTTCATCTCTGTCTCATTTTCAACTAGAGCTTTGAATGCCTTGAATCTGTCAAATGCTTCAGATTTATTTTTGAATAAAGTAACCCAATTCATTCTTGTATAGCCATCAATTAGTAACATGAAGTACCTTTCTCCCTGCAATATTTTAGTCCTTGGTGGTCCACAAATATATGTATGTACAAGTTCCAAAGGATTGGTATTTTCATATTCCTTTGTTTTGAAGTTCGCCCTTGATTGGTTTCTATGCCGACATTTCTTACAAATAGTGCTTGAGGGTTTCACGATTCTTGACATGTCTCTTACTACTTGTTTGATACTGATTTTTGTTGGAATACTGAGAGGGGAGTGAATCAATGCGAGAACTTTGTTATCACTTTTAACCACAATATGTAATCATTAAAATCACTAACAGTATATCATAAATAAATCATGAGCAATATAAATCGATAGAGCACAATAGACATCCACATAAACAAAGTACAACAAAATTTATGTGGAAACCCAAATGGGAGAAAACCATAGAATGATTTTCATATATATCAAAAGATTAGATTCATTGGAAGAACCAACTTCCTGATTCTCCAGATGCAATTGGAAGGAGGCTACGACCCCCTATTTACAGGCTCTAACCTGAAGGAAACTACAACTCCTTGAATTCTCTGGCTCCAACCAAAAGGAGAATACAAACCCATGATTCTCAGGATCCAACCTGAAGCAAGATCCAACTCCTTGTGTTCTCTGACACCAACAAGAATTAGGATACAAACCCCTTTCCTTACCCCATCCTTCCACCTTGAAATATAAGTGTAGACAAAATTGTCACTACCACAATCACTACCAATGTCATTTTCACTTTCACTGTCACTTTCACTATCACTGTCACTGTCACTGTCACTGTCACTGTCACTGCCTCTGTCATTGCCACTATCATTGTCACTTCCACTGTCATTGTCACCACCTCTCTCACATCCACTTTCATTGTCACTACCTCTATCACATAAACCTATAAACTTCAACCTATTACTGTATCTAACCTATCACTGTCACTTTATCATCAACCTACTATACCAAAACGTGTACCATGCCATGCATCAATTGTGTATGAACAATTGTATTATAACATGCCTCAATCATGTACCATATTATATTACAAATGTAGATACCAAAACATCAATGATGAGTAGCTAATAATGTATTGGATCATCAATCACATATAAAACCAGTACCATATACCATAGCATCAATCATGTATATCATATCATCAATGAAGTGCCTCAAATAACCCAAACATGTACCTCATGCATATGCCACCATACATCAAGTATATACCTCAACCATACACCCACATCTCAAAGGTGAATCATAATAGTCATGGCATACAAGAGTATACCTCAATCATCCATGTAGTCAAGATTTACCTTAATCATGTGTCAAAACAAACATATCTCAAACATGTATGATACCATAACCAAGTATAACCTTCACCACAAACAAAGAATCATACCTATACCCCTGTATCCGACCTCATACCTAGTATATTTGACCTGTAAGCTTACTTCTTACTTCATGTACATGGTACTATAATTACCTTCAAATCTGTCTTTTCCTCACAGGACTAAGACATCCTGTCATGTGGGACCTCACGTGATGAGCCCTATGCAACCCATGGGGATTCTTCATGAGACACTAGTGGTATGAACTGCGAGGGTCAACCAAACTAGGTTTTCCTAAGCAATATTTTCTCTCCTTTGCAACCCAAAAAAACCCACACTTCTCAGTCATTGTTACCTCATATTTCATTGTCACAAACTTTCCAAAGAGATCACTAGTTCAATAGAATAAGTGAGTGAATGTAATTGTGAATGACTCCTTGATGTGTATTTATACTTTTGTTGGGAAACCTCTTTTCTTGATCTTAGGGTCCTCTTAACTTTCTTATTACAACTACTTTACATCTTCATTAAATACATATAACTAACTTGGGTCTTCTTGACCATTCTTCGGGGCTTCTAACTTCACAAAGCCATAACTCCTCAACCATGAGGAACTGCTTGGCATACTACCTATCATAGGAAACAAAATGATGAGGACTATCCATCCATGAGTGATTTACCTACATTTACACCATCCTTTATGACCATTTTCCATGATAAACATTGGGTTCCATAACCATACCTTTGGGGCTACCAGACTTCTTCAAGGGTTTACATCAATGACAACCAATATTTCAATGATCTCCCCCTTTGGAATTGATGGAAACAATGATGGCATAGTAACACTCATTCTCTTGCTCATTCTCCCCCTAAGACCATTTCTCCCCCTGGGACCATTGTTGCCCTTTTATCCATGCATCTTTTCTTTATCTCTATTTCCATGCATCTGTTATTTCTCTCCCCCTTTGAAATCAATGGAAAAGGGTAATTCTTCTTTGGTTTGCCACTTTCTCTTCATGGTGCTTCCTTGTGTAAATCTATGATGTATATGAAAAGCATTCAAAATATTCTTTAATTCTCTCCCCCTTTCTTACTATGTCCAATGTTATTTGAATCATTTTGAGGCAACAACTACTCCAAGTTTCTATCGAAGATACTCAAAGGTCTCCCTTAGAAGAATTTTCGTGAAGATATATGCAATCTTCTCTTTTTGTCCCAATATATTCTAGCTTGATTTTCTTCTTTGTAGCATTTTATCGTATAAAGTGATACTTGATCGAAAAGTGTTTCATCTTGGAATGAATCATTGAATTATTGGAGATACTGATAGCACTGGTATTTTAATAGAAAAATGAAATAGGCTCATCATACTTTACTTGTATATCCTACAAGGTCTTCTTCATCCAGAGTAATTGAGTGCAACATGTTGTCACTACAATATATTATGATTCTACTATGGAAAACAATTATGATGACTATTTCTTTCTTATCCATGATACCAGACACTCACCCAAGTAGAAAGTTTCTCTACTTGTACTTCTTCTATCGTTAATTCTACCTACCCAATCTGCATCTATGTAGGCGACCAAAGATAGATAATTATATTTTGGATACCATAATCCAAAATCTTTTGTTGCCTTGAAATATTTGAATATTCTCTTTACTTCCATAACATGTGTTTCTTCCAATGTTGTTTGAAATCTTCCAACCTGTCCAACTGCTTTCATCAAACCCAGTCTCTGATCTGCATCCTTAGTTTCATATTCCTTTCTCAACTTGCAACTGGTCTGCATAGGAGTACTTATGGGTTTACAATCTTCCATTCCAAACTTCTTTTGAATTTCTCTAATATACTTGGTATAAGAGATGAAAATACATTTATCACATTGACATATATGTAATCCAAAAAATAAATTCAACTCACCAAGGAAAGAAATTTCAAACTCATTTTTCATATCTCTAGAAAACTTCTGACTCATCTTGTCATCATCACTTCCGAAGATGACTTCATCTACATAAACTTCAATTATAATTATAATGTCTTGATCCACTTTTATGTAGATATTATTGTCTACATTGCCCTTCATAAACCCTTTTTGTTGTAGATATTTTTCCAATCTTGAGTACCATGCTCTAGGGGCTTGTTTGAGTCCGTACAGTGCTTTATTCAAGCTACAGACATAATACTCCTTTTTTTATAGTAGAAAACCTTCAATTTGTTCGATGTAGACTTCTTCTTCTAACTATCCATTCCGAAAGGATAATTTTACATCCATATGGTACACGTTGATTCTTTTGGGACATGCATAGGATAAGAACCATCTGATAGATTCCATCCTAGAAACTAGGGAAAATGTCTCTTCAAAATATATACCTTTGATCTGATTGTATCGCTTGCAAACTAACCTTGCTTTGTTTCTGGTTACTTGTCCATCCTCATTCAGTTTGTTTCAAAATAACCACTTTGTATCAATCACATTATTGTTATTCGTTTTTATAACTAGTCCCCATTTGTCTTCTCTATATGATCCAATTCTTCATCAATATCCTTGATCCAATGTTCATCCTTTCTTGCATGTTCAAAACCGCTTAGTTCAACTATATATAACAATGTTAGGTGTTGTTGTTCTAGTGAAATTCTTCTTCTTTAGGTTTCAACTCTGTTATAGCCCTAATTTGCACCAGACATGCTTACCTGACATCAGGCCATCTCATATTCCTTCTATGCTAAAACACTACTGAACAACTCTTCATAAAAACCCCTTTTATAAAGGCCCATGCACCCTGCTCCATCACTGCACACATGTACACGCTAGTTGACCCAAGACAGCCTGCATGTACCTACAAAAGCATGGAAAAAGGAAATTTTTTGATGGAGCACACAACTTTGGGTAAGTTAACTAAACCTTTCAGCCATGCATGGCCGGTCACTTGACCAAATACCTAGCTTCTTCTAGCCTATAAAAGAAGGGTTAGGGGTCCCATTTGAAAGGAGGAGAATCATAGTAAAGAAACTATACCCAATTGAGCATTCTCTTTGTCCCAACCTTTAGCCATCCTTGTGCAAAGAGAATTATAGAGAAAAGCAGTTGGAAGGCACTAGAAGAAGAGCCCAGGACCAAGATCGAGGAGCAGTAGCCGACTTTATCATTGTAAGTTATCATTGTGAAGTTAATAAAAGAATTGCTTTTCCCATCCCACCATATGAGATTGTCATTATTGGAATATTGATTGTATGATTGATTAAATCTCTAACCCATTAGTTCATAGATCAAATGCATGTGGATTTCTTTGTTTGTCTTTAGTGAATGCAGGTCAGCATTGGGAGGAGAGTTGCAATCAAAGAACGACCAAGCGTTAAAAGGGATCGACATCAAACATGAAGAATAAGGTATGTCAACTTAATCTCTTGAGCCTTGTATTTACATATGAGTAATGGGGGTATAGGCATGGGATGATGGTAAAAGGTAAGAATCTTTAGGTCATTTCTGCATGCATGATAAAACCCTTAGTGCTAGTCCGTAGGAGGTATTTCCCACCCACAACAAACTCCAGCATATTTATTCCCAATAATGTGTTCCAGTGGATGCTTTTTCTATACTCTTTGGCTAGGAGTCTTAGGAGGTATCTTCTACTCATCTTCCTCTTGGTCTACTTATGGATACTCTTCTTATTTTTCTTCTTCTTCTACTTCTTCTTCTTTAATATCTTCCTCATCATCTTTCTCTTATAATTCTTTGCTTCCTTATTTGTCCTTCTGTACATCTATCGCATCAATCATTACATTGATGATTTGCATGATTCTGTTAAGTCTTGGACTAAAGAATTTATATACTTTGATTTTTTTTGAATACCCAAATAGTATGCCTTTGTCAAATTGGGAGTCAAATTTTCCAAGCCTGCCATCTTCTCTTTTGATATAGTATTTTCTTCAAAATACTATGAAATGCTTCACATTTTTTGGTCTTCCTTTCGATAACTTGTAGGGAGTCTTATCATTGTTACTTCTGAGAATTTCTCTTTTTAGGATGTGAACTGATATATGAATTACTTGTTCCCAAAATATGTCACTCAACTTTGAATATTTCAACATGGTTCGAGCCATTTCCTGTACTTTTCTTTTCTTTCTTTCAACCACTCCATTTTTCTGAGGTGTCCTGACTATCGATAAATGTCTCTTTATCCCATGTTTTCCACATAAATCCATGAATTCCTTTGATGTAAACTCTCCTCCATTGTATGGTGTCAAACATTTTATTTTAAAATCCATCACGGTCTCAACCATCTCTTTGTATATCCTGAAGTGTTTGAATTCCTCTGACTTCTTCCTAAGAAATAAAATTGCAATCATTCTTGTGTAATCATCAACTAGTAGAATAAAGTACTATTCACCATTTAATCCCTTTGTTATTGTATGTCCACATATATCAGTGTGTACAATATCCAATGGTTTTGTCATGGAATACTCTTTTGATTTCAACTTGGTCCTGGTTTGTTTTCCTTAGACAATGCTCACATAGAGTATTTGATAGCTTTGAAATATTTAATTTTGACAAGGTTATCAAATGTTATGTGAGCCATCCTTCTGCGTCGGAGCCAAATTTTGTTTCCCTTTCCTAAGAAACATTCTCCCCTTCCAATCTCATTCATGACATATATGTTTTTTGGGGTTCTGCTAGCTATCACCACAAATCTACTTGATCCTTCTTTCCTTATCTCACATTTTTTTGTGTCAAACAAAATTTTGTGTATGTGATCACACATTTGACTTACACTTAGAATATTGTGCATCATGTATTCAACCAATAGAACATTTTATGCCTTGGCATCTTCGCTTCCAAGATTAACTATGCCTCTACCTATTATTATGGATGAGTTATGATTTCCAAATGATATTGATCCATCTTGTTCCTTCTTCAGAGTTAGAAACCTAATCTTGTCACTTTTCATATGCTTCGAACAACCGTTGTCAACATACCACCCACTTTTCTTGTGTTCCACTTGTAGAGAAAGTGAGCATTCTTCAGTGTTGAATTGATCCTGCTTTACTCTCCATATCCTTTTTGGTTCTTGGTTATGACTGTTGATATTATGCTTTGTTTCTTTTGTAGGAACATTCATTCTATAATATTTGTCCGTGTGTCCAAAATTGTTGCACTTGTAGAACTCTATTTCATTACTTAGTGAACAACAACTGTTGTGATTTTTGTTCTTTGTTTCATGTGACTTTCTAAGATAACTGTTGTTTGAATAGCCTTCATAGTTGCTTATTTTCTTGTCATGGGATCTACATCTTGCAACTTTGTGACCAAAATTGTTACAAGAATAAAATAAGCCAAGAAAAATAGTTTGATACATGGATGTAGGATATTTTTTGAATGGTGTTGCTCTTCTGAAGCCTTCTTCTTCTTAATATGTTGTTGATTGTTGGTTATGTGTTCTAAATACTCTAGGTGGTCCAGTTCCTCTATGTTTTTCTTCTTGAGTACCTCTTATTACTTCTGCAAAGGTGCTTTGTTCTTCTTCATGTTATGTCTTTTTTGAACTCGAACCTTTCTCGGTCTACAGCTGGTTGTATCCTAGCCCAAACCTGTCATAGTATGTCCTTCGAATGTTTATGATCTCATCCAATATTTTGTTGCTATTATGCTGCATATATTTCTTCTAGAGATCTTTTCTTAAGGTGACTATTTTTGCTTCCAAGATTTCAATAATCTTCTCCTTATCTTCTAGCTAAGTCTCGAGTGCTTCTTCAATCTTTTTGTCTTCTTCTACCTAGATTTTTAACTTCATGATTATTTTCTCAATTTCTTATGACTTGGAATTTTGATATCCTTATTTCTTCTTTAACTCTACCTTGAGTGACTTGATTTTCCTTCTTTCTTTCCCTAGTTATTCTAAGAAACTGATTAATTCTTCTTTGAGATCGAATTCACCTTCTTCTTCAAAATATTTAGAATCTTATTCATCATCTTATACTTCCATAAAGAGTACTCTTTCTGAATCATTGTCACTATCATCATCATTGTCTGATAAAGAGTTGTCTTCATTTGAGTATAAAAAAAATTGAAGAATTTATTTTTGTTCCTTCTCTTGTATCCCTTTTGATTTTTATTTTTCTTCTTAGGATATTCTTATTCATCACTACCTTTATTCTTAGCATAGGGAAATTTAGAAGCAAAATGACCAATACTATCACAATTAAAACATTTTAATGGAAGCATACCTTTGCACTTGTTGGTTCCTCATTTTAACTTCCTTAAGAAGTTGCTCACTTATTCATCTTCCTCTGAATCATCATTGCAGATGCAATCTGGTTTTGACTTTTTCTTGCTCTACTTTTTCATCTTCTTGAATGCTTTGAACATTGCTTCCTTTGTAACTAGGTTCTCTTGTTTTATCCTCATTTCATAAGCCGTGAATATTCCATGTAGCTCTCCCATGCTCAAACCGTCAATATCCATTCTTTCTTCCAAGGCTGATATCTTAGGATCAAATCTCATAGATAGAGATATTAGGAACTTTTGACCGATCACTGACTCATGAAGTTCTTCTCCCAGTCTTCTAACAGTGTTCACTATTTCATCAACTCGTAGAAAGTAGGATGCAGTCTCTTCATATTCAATTGCTCAAACTTTTCTCTAAGGGTTTGAAGCTTAGATCCCTCGACTTTGGCATCTCCTTCATAAATAATTTGAATTTTATCCCAAATATCCTTTTTTGTCTTGTAATGCACAACTTTGACAAATATTGAATCATCCAAACAACTTAGAATGGTTCCTTTAGCCTTTGAGTTGTTTTCATTGAGTTTCTTTCCATATTTGTTAGTTGGGGGAGCAAATAGTGTTTCATATACGTCTACTATTGATTTCCAAACATCAAATACATATTCCTATAAAAAGGATTTCATCCTTTTATTCCAAATGTTGTAGTTCTTTCCATCAAACCTTGGTGATTAAGGGATTTTTCCCTTGTGATCTTGGGTATGGATCACAACAAAAAAAGACTAAGTGGTAGAGACAATAGTCTGCCCTCAAATACAAGAACACAAAAGCTAAAGAAAATAAATACTTAAACTAGGAGGAAGTAGGGATAGAGAGGAGAAAAGAAAGTATACCTTGTTCTCATGTCTGATGTCGATCCCCACTCCAATTCGTTGAAGAGATCTTGATATTCTACTAGAGCCTACCTTTAAGATAGATACAAATCAAGGGTTGCAACGGAAGTAGTTATGAAATAAAAATCATCTATATATTATATGTCATATTCAAATTAAGCATAAACATAAACATACATTTAAGACGAAATATGAGGGAAAACAAACTCTTTTGTTATCAGCAAGTGGAAAAGGTAAGTTACAACCTTGTCTAGCCTTTAGGCACCGTCTCGAAGCCAATTGTCTAGGTTCCTCTAGGAATCCTCAAACATCAACTAAACCAATGTAATATTCCTTATATGACTCATATAGCGATAAGGAGACACCCTATAGTCACATAACATGAGAAATAAGTGATGGAAAAGGAGTTTCCAAATTACATGGGAAGTTGCTCAAAGAATTATAAGGAAGGGAGGCTTGCTAAATTCTGGTAGCATAAATTTGCATAAAATGACTTGACCTATCCTTATCCCTCAACAATTTTCTTATCTCTTCCCAAAGAGGTTTGGGGAGTTGGATTCCATTGTATATGGGAAAGGGTCATTGGGAAACGATCCCAACCAAAAAACCCACTCGAAAACACAAAATTATTTTATTTTTCACAAATTTTGAGGGAATCCATGGGTTATAGTGTGGAAAGTCATGGATGTCCATGTGTTTCACTAGGAAAACTCACAGGTATTCTCTTAGGGCATGTTTTTAAGTGATTTTTGAGAGATATTTTGGGGGAAAAGTCTAGAAATAATTGGGAAAGGGTTGGGCCATGGCACAGATGCATAGGTGTGGAATTTTGTGATATAACACTTGGTTCTCCAATCTTATAATATTCCATGATCTCCTTCTAGTGGTTAAAATATTTCTTGAAGGACCAGCTATAATACCAATTTTTGGAATACCAAGAGGGGGGGTGAATCAATATGAGCACTTTAATATCACCTTTAACCACAATATGTAATCAATAAAATCATCAACAATATATCATCAATATTTCATGAGTAGTATAAATCAATAGAGAAAAACAAACATCCACAAAAATATGGTACACCATAATTTACGTGGAAAACCAAATGGTAGAAAACCATGTAATGATTTTCTTATATATAAAAAGAATACATTCATTGGAAACACAAACCTCCCAACTCTCTAGCTACAACTAGAAGGAGGATACAACCCCTTATTTACAGGATCCATCCTGAAGGAATCTACAACTCCCTGAATTCTCTGGCTCCAACCAGAAGGAGGCTACAACCCCTTGATTCTCAAGCTCCAACCTGAAGGATTCTCCAACTCCCAATGTTCTCCTGCACCAACCGAAAGGAGGCTACAACCCCTTTCCTTGTCCCATCCTGCCACCTTGAAATATAAGTGTAAACCAAAATTTTACTACCATAATCACTGCAACTATCATTGCCATTGTCATTATCACTATCACTACCTCTGTCACAGCCACTGTCACTTCCTCTGTCACATCCACTATCACTATCAATGCCTCTATCACATCAACCTGTAACATGTCAACATGTTACTGTATCTAACTTGTCACTGTCACTGTATCATCAACCTACTATACCAAAACCCATACCATACCATGCATCAAATATGTACCAACAACTATAGTATAACATGCATCAATCATGTACCATAAGATATGCCAAATGTAGATACCAAAACATCAATGATGAGTAGCTAATCATGTACTAGAGCATCAATCACATATAAAACCAATTCCATATACCATAGAATCAATCATGTATATCATATCATCAATGAAGTGATTAAAATAACCAAGACATGTACCTCATGCATATGCCACCATACATGAAGTATATACCTCAAACATACACCCACATCTCAAAGATGAATAATAACAATCATGTCATATAAGAGTATACAAAAATCAACCATGTAGCCTGTTAAGCCCTAATATTGGATCATTACCCCTTAATTGGGGAATATTACATTAGTAATGTTATTTTATTTATGTTGGATTTATTCCATTAGTTGTAATTATACCTCCTAGTCTCCTATATATACCAAGGAGACAATTTCATTTGGAATCATCTTGTACTTGAACATTTAAGTGGGGTAAAAGGAGGTTGCCCCCTCGAAGAGGCTTATTATATGAAATTATCTCTTTTTCAAGGCGTTGAGTACTTTTTCTGAGGTTTTTCTATGCTATATTAATATTTGGTTCTTAACATATGGTATCAGAGCTAAAGGTCTTGGGGTTTCGCTGCTACATCTGAGACACCTTGGAATTTTTTCTATAACTTTTTTTCTACAATGTTTCAGAATGAACAGCTTGGAGTATAGTTAGTAGACATATCAAGGTAAGTTGGGTTAAAATTTCATCTCCTGAGGCCTTACACTTTTGGAGATACAACCTATACAAGATAGGGTTCTGGAATCATCTTGAAATGAGTCATTGCATAATTTTCGCTATAATTTTTCTTTTGTAATGTTTCAGACCCTGAAATTTGGAGGATATTCACAGAAATTAGTAAGGTATCTGTGGTAAAAATTTCAGCTTCTGGATCATCTTAAATTTGTAGATACACCCTATGTAAGATAGGGTATCTGACTAGTCCTATTGACTAGTCTCAAGAAGATGTTCCAAGTAAAACAATCATAACTTCTTCCTAGAGTATCCAAATTGAGTGGGACTAGTTTTATTGGATTGTGGAAAGTATGTAGTATTTCGGGTACGCGTTTCAAAATTTTATATCAGTTATTTTCTGCAGGCAATGCTATACAAGTGAGATCTCCTGGAAAGGCCAAAAATCGACAAGTTGTGGAGAAGTTACTGTAAATTCCACTTGGCACATCCAATTTTGATCAGAACTGTGGCATTGGAGAGAAGAAATATTAGAGAACTACATAAAAGAAATTTTCATACCCAGAAGGGCCGAAACGTGGGATATGCAATAGAAGAAATATTGTCTAGCAGAACCACCTCAAAATCAAGGTTCAAAAATGATACTTGGCCAACATGCCACCCAAAAAGGGAACTTCTACACCAAATAAGCCTCTAGAAAATCCTACATGGACTCTTGATGAAGGTGAAGAAATTCGTAGGGACATAAATGATTTACAAAATAAGATAGTAACAAAAGATGAACTACTAGAGATGGAAGCTAATTTGGAGGCAAAGATGGATGGTTTAAAAGAGGAGATCATGGAAGTATTGAAAAATTTCGTAATAGAGAAGACACCTGAAAGTGAAAATGCATCCCATGAAATTCATGATGAGGACACAAGGAAGGTGAATCCAAAATGGAGAAACTCCAACTTTGGGTTGAAGACCAACCACGTTTCTAAGATCAATATGAGGAAGTTTGATGGCAAGGACCCAATCACATGGATACTTCAGATGGAGCAATTCTTTGATCTACATAATGTGCCACATACACAAAAGGTATGAATTACTTATTTACATTTAGAACCTAATCAATTTGTATGGTATCTATGGATTTGTTCTCGCAAATCACTCGTCACTTGGACAATTTTCACAGAAGAAATGATAGCACACTATAAGGATACAAGGAGCAATACCTTCCCTAGCCAATTGATAAATCTCAAGCAAAAGGGTTCAGTTACTGAGCATATTGAGAACTTCCAAAGATTGAATATAAAGGTAACCGATATTCCAGATGAGCACTTGATTGATGTATTCATAGGAACTTTAAAGAATAACATTCAACATGAGGTTCGCCTTTGGGAACCCAAATCATTGGAGAATGCATTTAAGGTGGCAAGAAACGTTGAAAGTAAAAATATGGATATGGCTACTAGAAGTCCCAATCCTAACATCTATAGAGAGAACAATGCTCCTTCTTCTAAAACACCTCAACAATTGGAGGAAAGAAAAGATTTTTTTTTATGTTTTAATTGTGACAACAAGTACAGTAAGGGAAATAAGTGTGGTGAGAAGAAATTATTCTACATAGATTGTGAAGAGGAAGAAGAAGAAGAACAAGAACCATCTCAAGATGAAAACGTAGATGCAATTTCGTTTGAAGAGTTGACTCCCACGATATCATGTAATGCATTGGCTGGAATTAACACTCCTCAAACCCTCAAGATCAAAGGATACATCAAAAAGAAAAAGGTAATAGTCCTAATTGATTCTAGCAGTACTCATAATTTCATTCACTATAAATTAGCCAAATCTCTCAATTTCTTTGTATATCCAACGCCAGATTTCAAGTAATGATTGAAGATGGAGGAACTATCAATTGCTCAGGAAAATGCAATAAGATCAATCTTACTATGGGGGAATATGTAATGAATATTCCAATGATTTCTATACCCATGGGTGGTGCAGATGTTGTACTAGGAATCCAATGGTTACAATCATTAG
>ML790875.1:785038-800507 GCA_009831015.1 Picea engelmannii | reverse complement strand
CAACAAAAATGACACCATTTATGGCACTTTATGGATACCACCCTCCTTCCATCACTTCTTCTCTAAAAGAAAAATATAAGGTTCAAGCAGTGGAAGATCACATCGAGAATAAACAACAAGTTCTCCAAATCTTAAAGGACAACTTGACCATGGCACAGAATTGCATGAAACAATAAGCAGATCAGCATCATAGTGAAAGAAGTTTTGAAGTAGGGGATTGGATATTTTTAAGACTACAACCATACAAACAGATGTCCCTCAAGCAAGCCAAGAAGGATAATAAATTATCACCAATGTACTATGGCCCTTATAAGGTGTTGCAAAAGATTGGTACTATGGCATACAAATTGGAGTTGGCTGCATCTTCATGAGTACACCCAGTTTTCCATGTTTCATGCTTAAATAAGGTTATAGGTGACAAGATCCCAGTTCAAACTATATTTCTAGGACTTGACGAGGAAGGAAAACTCATATTGGAGCGTGAAGCCATCACTGACACAAGAATTAGCCAACTGAGGAATAGATCCATTTTAGAGTATCTCATTAAATGGAGGAATCTATCGGCTGAAGATTCCACTTGGGAAGATGAGTCTTTTATACAAAAGCATCCAAAGTTACTCAAGCATTGCGGACAACACTTGTCTCAAGGGGAGGGGCATGTTAAGCCATAATATTGGCTCATTACCCCTTAATTGGGGCATATTACATTAGTAATGTTATTTTATTTATGTCGGCTTTATTCCATTAGTTGTAATTATACCTCCTAGTCTCCTATATATACTAAGGAGACATTTTCATTTGGAATCATATTGTACTTGAACATTTAAGTGGGGTAAAAGGAGGTTTCCCCCTCGAAGAGGCTTATTATCTGAAATTATCTCTTTTTCAAGGCGTTGAGTACTTTTTCTGAGGTTTTTCTATGCTATATTAATATTTGGTTCTTAACATAGGCAAGATGTACCTCAATCATGTGCCAAACCAAACATAGCTTAGACATGTATAATTCCATAACCAAATATAACCTTCACCACAAGCACATAAGAATACTTATACCTCTATAGTTGAACAGATACACAATAGATCTGACCTGTAAGCTTACATTTGACTTCATGGATGTGGTATTATCATTACCCCCCAAATATTTCTTTTCCTTGCGAGACTAAGGCATCTAGTCACATGGGACCTCACATGATGAGCAATAAGCAACCTGCATGAATGCCTCGTGGGACACTAATGGTATAACCCGTGGGGGTAAGACAAAATAGGGTCTCCTCAATAAGCATTTATGTCCTATACAACCCTGAAACTCTTACACTTCTCACTTATTGCTACCTTATATTTCACTGTGACAAACTTGCAAAAGATATCACTAGTTCACTTGAAAATGTTCAATAAAATAAGTGAGTGAATGTACTTGTGAATGAATTTTTGAGGTGTATTTATACTTTTTATAGGTAACCTATTTCCTTGATCTTAAGGTATTCTTAAATTTCTTGTTACAACTACTTTGTTGGACAGTTGGTTGTCATTGATGTCAACCCTTAGAGATTGATGTCAACCCTTGGAGAGGTCCATATATGTGGATAAGATTGTTGGAGATTTGATTGACATTTGTATGATAGAGATTGATGATGAATTAGTTGGGTGCATTTGATGTAGTCTACATGTATCCCCGGAGGTGTGGTTACGAGACCCAAATTTGGTTGAGGATTATGGACATGAAGGATAGTGAAATTACATGTATGAAATTGATAGATGGATATTCCTTGTTGTGCCATTTCTAATGATATGTGGTACACCATGTGGTTCCTCATGGTTAGGGATATATTTCCTTGAGAAGTTTGTAAGCCCCGAAGAGTGGTCAAGAAGCCCCTAGGTGGTTACAAGTCCTTAATGAAAGAGTAAAGTTGTTATAACAATAAAACTCTAGAAGCCCTAATTTAAGGAGAGGAGTTACCTATCAAAAGTATAAATACACCTCAAGGAGTCACTCAAAAATATACTCACATACTCCTTCATTGATTATCTATCTTGTGAACTAGTGATCATTTTGCTAAGGTTGTGACAGTATTTTTCGAGGAAGGTCTAAGGTGAAAGTATCAGAGTTGTAGAAAACATGAGTAACCCTAGTTTCTGAGGTATCTATAGGTTATAGGTCAAGAGGGTGTCGATGTACACAAGCTATAGTGGAGATAAACGTGGATATTTGTGGGTAGTAGAGGAGAAATTCACAGATATATGAAAAGTTCATAAAACATTGAGTAAATGTTGGTACCAGGTCCCTGAAGTCTGAAGGAATTTTAGAGGTCATCATCTCATAATTTTAGGTCAGCTACAGAGGTATTGGTATGGTTGTATAATTGTTTTGATGGTTACTTTTTGTCATGATATGGTGTATTCTTGAGGCATACTTGGTATGGTTGGTTTGGCATTTGGATATGGTATATATTGGTTCATTGGCTGAGTGAGGAGCACTATTATATATGATTTATTACATGGCATGGTTTTTGTAGTCCATATCCTTGATATCATGTTTTATGGTGGCATATGCATGAGGTACATGCATTGGTTCCTTGGGATACTTCACTGATGATATGGTACATGATTGATGCTATGGTATATGGTACATGTTGTATTGATGGTTGATGTTATGTTTTTATGATTGATGCATGTTATATTTTATGATTGATGCATGTTATAGGTCACATGCATGGTATGGTACATGAACACAGGTTGACAGGTTAGAGGTTGATGTGATAGTGGCAGTGACAATGACAGTGACAATGATAGTGGGAGTAGCAGTGACAATGGAAGTGATTTTTGTAGTGACAGTTGGTATACACTTATGTTTTAGTGTGATAGGATGAGGAAATTATAAGTGGTTGTAGCCACCTTTCAGTTGGATTCAAATATCTCAGGGGGTTGTATCCTTCTTCTTGTTGGAGCTAGAGAATTTAGGGAGTTGTCGCTTGTTGGACCTAGTATTATGTGGTTTGAATTGATGACAAAGAGGACCAAGATGGTCAATGTTGGGCATGGAGTTGGTATTGGAATTGATACAAAAAGAATTAAGCAGATGTCAATAATTATGGTATAAAAGTCTTGACCAGTTAAGCCTTAAGTCGAGTCAGAAACAATTGTCTCAACTAGTCAAACCCTAAGTTGAGTCAAAACAATTAAATGGGTCAAGACGACCATCTAAATGAAATGATAAAATATAAAATTCAAGTGTTTCAATAAAATGCAGTAGATATCAAGAAGTCTAGTATAAACATCTCAACAATAAGTTGAAGTTGAAGACGTTGAAAAAGTCGAAAGTCGAAGTTAAAGAAATCTGGGGTTGAAATCAAAGGTTGAAATTGAAGAGAATGAAGAATTCGAAGGTTGAATTTGTATAAGTAGAAGAATTTGAAGGTCAAAGTTAGATAATTAGAAGAATTTGAAATCAAAGAAGTTGAAGTAGAAACCGAACTAAGTCAGGATGACCAAAGTTGAATTAAAAAAGTCATTTTTCTTCTAAGTCAAGTCAATCCAAGAAATAAGTAAGATAAAGGTTGAAGTCAAAGAAAACTTAAATTGGGAAATATAGGTCAGGTCAAGGCTGAAGCAAGTTGGGTGGACCAAAATCAAAATACTCTAGTCAAAATTTCTCCTAGTTGAGTCAACCAAAAAGATGTTTTTCGGTCAAATGAGGAAGAAAATACGAAAAGGGGTGAAGACCAAGTCGAATATTTAGTGACTAACAACTAAGAGGGAACTTATTTTAACATCCACCCATTAAGTAAAATGTTTAAAAGTTTATTTTAAATAGTTACCAACAAAGGAGATATGTGGAGGCCTATTTAGACATTCATGAAAAGGTAAAATGTATTGAAGTCGATCTGCCATCCGATGACGAAAGGAAAATCTAAGTAAGTTTCTTTAAAAGAACCATTTGTACCGACCATCTCGCACATGTTCTAGGTAAATATCGTGTGTATCAACTAATTGGGCATGTTCTGCATAAAATCCATGTCGTAGAATTCTAAAATTAGTTTTTGGCACTCCAAAATCTTCATACGAAATCAATGTATAAATTTGTGTATGAAAATAAATTAATGAAATCACGATTTGTGTTAATTAAATGAAGGGTTTGTTACACATGATATTTGCACACCTAAGTACCTCACCCTAAGTGTCATAAAGTGTCGTATAAGTGTCACATACACCTTGTCACCATGGAATAACCTGTGTCACAATCCCTAGTCAATGTGGAGGAGGGATATATTACATGAAGGCAAAGAAATACTAAGTACACATGAATTATTATTAATATTCATGGAAAAGAAATTGATTAAGTGAGAAAATCAAGTGCACATGAATTTTTATTAATATTCATGAAAAAAAAAGTAATTAAGTGTGAGGATCCACCTCACATTTGGTTTCCTATTTTTTAGGGAAGGTGGAGGATCTCATGGATGGTTGAAATATTTCCTCCTTAATGTCTTTGAGAGATATTTCCTCCCCAAAATCCTTAAGAGATATTTTTTCCCCAAATACCTTAGAGATCCCTTTCTTAGTGGATCTGATGAGAGATCTTCTCCATGGTGGTTAAACCTCCAAATCCTATATAATGAGGGGTTTCCATGGAGGAAGGGGAATGGAGATTGATAATTATACCAAACTTATGATCTCATGAGTGGTATTGGAACATCAACATTCTGTGGGTGGACTATTTAAGCAAGGGTTTGGACAAAGGGAACTTGATGAAGCTGCTACACTCACATCTATGGTTGTAAGTTTTCTTCATTATTGTTCTTATGAATATAATATGCTTGACCTATTTCTTTCAAATCTGTGTTTGATCTCACATAAATTTGTCTCTAATAGATAGATCTATTTCAAACTAATCTTAGTAGAGTAGGAAGTTGTTTGTACTTTTGTTTGTCTACAGGGCTTATCGAGGAGTTCAAGATTGGAGCTCAACTCAGACTGTGCAGGGAAAAACACCAGTAAAAGGTACTTATTTTATCCTTCCTCCTCACACATTAGTTTTTCTATATCTAAAAGGAAGTCAGTGTCCATGATAAGCATCTTCTATCTTAAGAGTTAAGAGTCTAGCTCTCAAGAGGAGATCTACCTGTCCGCAGGGAGATTTTCGTACAACAGAAATTGGTGACTCCACTGGGGAAGGAATCCTATTGTATTTAATTGTTTTGTCCCTTCCCTTTTACCACCTTTCATATCACTTTTTCTATTTGTTTATGATCCATTAGCCTTCTCCCATCTTCACTTACATTTTCACCAATTTTTATGCATTCTAGGTGAATGTTTTGCAATATTTTGGCTCTTTTTCTGAGCTTCTGGGAAGCCTGGTGCCCCGTGCCCTTGATATCAAAGTTCCAGTTCTCCCTAAAGGTCTTAGATAGAGTGTTATAACACTCTGTGTACCCTTTTGGGGGAGCGCCAACCTCCTTCTTGGGGTTTGTCTGCCTTTTTCTCATTAGTTTTTTGCAACCTGTTTTGTGGAAATCTTTACCCAGTATTTGTGAATGGTTTGTGAAGTTCTTTGGATTGGATTTTGATGCTTATCACTCCCTATTGTATTAATTGGAGCTTGAAACCCTTTTCAGAAATGTGAAAATTGCTCTTTCTAGCTGCTTGTTTTATCGGGACAATTTGGGTATTTTCTCTTTCTCCCTACCTCTTTTTGGATTCTTCTCTGCATTTTATTGCACTCCTTGGATGGTTGTTGGTTTTAGGATCTTTGATTGTTTTCTTGTTGGACCAATATTCTTCTTTTTTTTCTTTTAGTTCTCACTACCTTGAGTGTGTTCTTTGTTTGTAGTCTTTTTCTTCGTGTCTTTTGCATCTGCATAGGACTCTTTCTCCTGATTGAAAGTAATGGAGAATTGAAGGTTTTTTGTTTACTTTATGTATACATCATAATCAAACAAAGAACATATATGCATTCTTGATTTTAGGTAGTGAAACTAGCTTGCATTTGAAGTAGCGGAATTGCATGTTTTTGGGCATTTTTGGGACATTGTGCATCTAAAATGATGAATGTTTTCTCCTTATCGTAGCATAGTTTTCATCGAAATGAAAAGATTGCATATTCATCCCTTTGCATAACTTTTGAGTCGGTCAAAACACCATATTGTCCATGCCATTTTCCTTTCGAGTAACAACAGCCTTAAAAATCAAGCGCTAAACTAAAATTTATCAGACTTTTTACATCTTTGTTAGCAAACCTACATTAGTTTAAGGTGTAGGGATTTGGAATAGGTTGAAAGGATAACTTTCCAAAGATATCAAACAAAATTAGTATATTGTGGTAGGGAGAGTGAAATCCAATTGTTGTATAGGTTTTCTAGGATCCCCCTCTCACACAGGGGTTATGCATGAGGTCGCATTCAGGTGAATTACGAAGATTATCCCTCCATGGTTCAACTGTTTGTAGTGGTCAGATCATATATTGGGGGTCACTTGAAGGTATACCCATGATTATGTGTGGGAGCCTCTCAGGCTTATTTCGGACTTGTTATCCTGCCCATACATTCCAACTGGACTATGGACTGTACCCGACCAGGGGCTGACTACGAATCGGTGACCTTAGTAGCCATAATCTTTAGGGTCCCACACAAGGTGACGGTGAAGGGAAGTCTCACTGTACCTGGAACAGATGTTGGTCAAACTCACTCGGGCTCCTTGGAGGGTAAATCCAAAATTACTGTGTGGAAGCTTGCACCAAGGCATAAGTCTGTTAAGTAGGTCACCAACGTAACTGATCCACCCGATCTATCCCTGCCCCTTCCTATTTTGATCTCGTGATGTTGGATTTCATCACCAACTAGTGGTTTCATCATAGGAAGGTTTGTTTGATTGATTACTTCTCAGATTCGTAGCTTGTGTTGTTTGTTTTACTTAGTGGACCTTATGTTGAGTCAGTGTTAATGGTAACGAATCCCGAGAGTACCAATGGAGGAACCCCTTCTCTTGGGGAACCTTATACCTTTCCTTCATTTGGAAACTTTGGTCCTACATATATTGCCACACTTAGTCTTCTAGGACTCACCATCGGATTACCAGTTTGGCTGTTCCCCACTCCGGTGATCCTGAATCCTCCCAATGTTTCAACTGCACCTAACACTTTAGATGTCATTACACCACCCACACATGAACCTCATGTCAAATTTTCACCTTCTTCGCCCATCAAGTCTCCTTCCATTTCTCCTTCTTCGCCTAGTGAAAGCTCTAAAGCAAGTAGCCAGGTTGATCAGAAGAAGAAGAAATGGAAAGAGAAGAAGAAGAAAATCCTGAAAAGGACCAAGGCCCCAACAACATCAGTTGTTGGCTCTAAGAAACTAGTTACTGTTAATAGTACTGGGAGTGTTGATGAGGTCAACAAGATTAAAATGAAGAATCTGAAACCCAAATTCCCTTACAGTCTTTGTAAGGGTGACCACTTTCTGAGGGATTGCCCCGGTCTTATCAAGGTATTAGAATTGTGATCCTTCATGTCATTGGCCTCTGCTGGACATGCCAATGATACCCCATCAACTAGTGATGTTAAGGTTGGTAAGAAGAAGACAACTGTCAAGTTTCCTTGCATGTTATGCAAGGGTGATCATTACTCTCACCTTTGTCCTTGCATGGACGAGGCTTCTTCTCTTTTGGAAAAACTTCAAATTCCAAAAGGTTATCGTAAGCTTTCCCCCAACTCATTGTTAGTTGATGAACTAGTCAATTCGGTTCCATCCCCAGTCAGTCTGGTTGATCAAGTGGTCAATCTAGTTTTCTCCTCGATTGAACTACAAACCCAAGTAGCTTATCTAGTTCCATCATTGATTAGCCCCACTCTTCATCAAAAGAGTGTAACCCAAGTGGTTGATCAGTTTTTATCCTTGGTCAATCCCACTCTCCCATTAGAGAGTGACTCCAAAGTAGTCGATTCATTTCCACCCGTAGACCCCATTCTCCCCTTGGAGAATGAAACCAAAGTGGTCGATCCGGTTCTATCATTGGTCGATCCCACTCCTCCTTTGATGAGTGCCAAAGTGGCTGATCCAGTCCCTTCCTCAGTCAATCCCACCCTTCAGCTGAAGAGTGCCAAAGTGGCTAATCCATTCCCTTCCTCGGTTAGTCCCACCCTTCATCCGAAGAGTGCCAAAGTGGTTGATACGATTCCCTCATCGGTCAATCCCACTCTTCCTTTTAAGAGTGCCTGCGCAGTCGATCCAATCCAATCATTAGTCGATCCTACTCTCCCTCCAGACAGTAAACCCAATAATGCCCATGTTTTTCTTGTTGATACAGAATCTACCATGCCCGGGGGCATTCCTCCTTCTCCCGTGAAACCCCCTCCAAGTAATGAAGCCATCCTTTTTTATTGGTGTGCACTAACTAGACCTTGTCTTCCCTCTCACATTCCTTTCCAAATTACAATACAGGTTTGTGGTCGGGATGTTCCTCAAACAATGATAGATGAAGGTGCGTTCGTTAGTATTTTGTCTTCTGTTGCTTGGTACACTTTGGGTTGTCCGCAGCTTGCACCAATTACACAGAATTTGTTAGCTTTTAACAGAAGAACTAGTCAACCTTTAGGGACCCTCCCTCAGTTTCCCATAACTTTGAGAGGGAAAAATGTCTTTATTGATGTCATGATAGTTTGAGACCCCTTGGATTTCACTTTACTCCTTGGGCAGGATTATGTCTATTCCATGAAAGCTATTGTGTCCACTCTTTTCAGTGTGATATATTTCCCTCATGATGGAATAATTGTGACTATTAATCAACTTTCATTCATTGGTCCTAATGGGATTACCTCCCTAAATGGTTCTTATATGTAGACAGTATCGCCCCCGCCACATGTCAATTATGTGGCGTTGTCTCCAATGACTTCAACTTCTGATGATTTAGATCTGGTAGTTGACATGGTGATCTCTTTGGTAGGGCTATTGGAACCTGATCTCCTTACCCCTATCACGGCCCTCGACATGTGTTCCTTCCAGAGTGATTATCTTCCATCCAGTGAAGATCTCTTGGAATCCATGACCAAGTTTTGTCCTTTGACATGGTGTCCTTCCAGAGAATTATCCTCTTGGAAGCCATGATCAAGAAGCAGTCATGAGAATAGTTTCTCTTCTCTATGGAAAGCTCGTTAAAAAATGAAACAAAGGTCATGAGCATAGTTTCCCTTCTCTATGGCAAGCTCGTTAAAAAATGAAACAGAGGCTTTGAGCATAGTTCTTTTCCTATGTCAAGCTCATTAAAAAATGAAACAGTCACCTCTCTTGAACCTTCTTTTCATCCTTTCATGTCTCCAGCCTTTGATGATCATTCTGGAGTTAAGACACTAGCTATCAAGTTGGGGGCATACCGAGATTAGTCTTTGTTCTTTCTCGTGCTCATAAATACATGAAAATGCATCCAGGTATACTTTTATCTCTTTTTCGGACTTGTATGGATACAAGAAAAAGGAACCCCCTGGAGTCTCCTTTAAGATCTTTTCAGACTCTATAAACATGAAAAGATTGTTGAGTAATCTTGCTTCCTTTCCCACTCATTGAAAGGTCTGAAAGGGAGTCTTTTGAGTGATAATTTATCTCTTTTTCAGCCTCTCGAGACTAACATTACGAAAAAGGACAACATTGGAGTCATCTTTAAGTTATTTTCAGACTTTCTAAACATGAAAAGATTGTCAAGTGACCTTGTTCTATTCACGCTCGTTAAAGTATTTGAAGAAAATGTCTGTTGAGTGACAGTTTATCTCTTTTTTGGTCTCATTAGACTACTTTACAAAAAAGGAACTGAGAGAGTTCTCTTTTAAGTGTTTTTCCAGACTCTATAATCATGAAAAACCTTCGAGTTTTCTATCTTTGGACTCGTTAAACAAACATCGATAGGCCCATATGGGACCAAACTCTTACTTCTTCCAATTCATTAAACAAAGGAAGAGGGACTTACTGAAGGTGAGTTATATCGAGCATGTGTTACCCTCCTCGTGCTCATTAAATTAAAAAGAGGTACTCGTCTATCTATATGGGGGAAAAAATTGAAAGAAGCAAGCCAAGCAGTTTTTGAGAACATTACCAACAACTCTTAGAGTCGCCCTTGAGCATGACACTTTGTCTTTGCACACATTTTAATCCGCTGAACCTCTGCACTGAACCAATCCTCTGCGTTTTTCTTACTCCTTTTGGTCGCCCGACGAAATTCACAGTATCCATTGCATCATAATGTTTTGGTCCATGTCATGTTTCTATTGTTGTGCCTCAGTGTTCAAGGGAAGTATCTGCCTTGAGAGTCAACCATCACAAATATCTTGTCTCAATACCCATGTCAGTCTATGTTCATTTGATCTACCAATTACATCTCTGTGTTTGTTTCATGTCATTGATGGGGGATACATCAAGGCCCTCCTTCGACGAGTCTATTCCTATCGACTTCAACACATTATCCAGGGACTAGACTTAGAAACCAATTAGTACTTTGGGACCTGCATGCCTCAATGGCAGGCCTCCTCATCTTCGACAGTGAGTTTACATCATTGACCTCTGATCGGATGATCCCATGGATGTTCGACTTCAGCTCATCTATTCACATTCATTGGAATGTACTAAGGTACCTTGGGAATAATTGACATCAATGGTGATTTCCCTAGCGCTTGTTAACGATTTACATCATTGACCGGTAATCAAGTGGTTTCTGCCATGTTCGACATCAGGACATCTATTCACATGGTTAGATTCGTACTACATCGAGATCATTAAGAAGACCCTGGATTGAGTGATCACTCTGATATGTACTTTGTCCAGGTTGCGACGGTGTTTCTCTTGAACAATGACACATATACTGTTACATAGATCCACTTTGTATTGGTCGTGGCTATGTCTTGTCATCTTGTATATCCACTGTGTATTCTTCGTGGCTACGATCAGTTCAGGTCATGGGAGTATAGATACACAGTGTATTTTCATTGGCTATACCTTTTATCAATATAATTATGGATCCGCAGTGTATTTTATGGCAGCCATTTCTTGCATGTCTTGATCACCTAAGCATAGGTATGCCTGCCTTGGGTTTGAAACATGTCATAATATTTGTTGGATGTTTGTGTGTAGCTTCTACCAGGTTCTTTGAGTCTACACCCTTGCTTTGAAGATTTGTAAACTGTTTCGGCCATCATTCTCTCTTCTGACCTCATACTTTAGGGGGCATTCTGTTACACATGAAATTTGCACACCTAGGTACCTCGCCCTAAGTGTCATAAAGTGTCGTATAAGTGTCGCATAGATATTGACATCATGGAATAACCTATGTCACAATCCCTAGTCAATGTGGAGGAGGGATATATTACATGAAGGCAAAGAAATACTAAGTACACATGAATTATTATTAATATTCATGGAAAAGAAATTGATTAAGTGAGAAAATCAAGTGCACATGAATTATTATTAATATTCATGAAAAAGAAAGTAATTAAGTGTGAGGATCCACTTCACATTTGGTTTCCTATTTTTTAGGGAAGGTGGAGAATCTAATGGATGGTTGAAATATTTCCTCCTTAAAATCTTTGAGAGATATTTCCTCCCCAAAATCCTTAAGAGATATTTTCTCCCCAAATATCTTAGAGATCCATTTCTTAGTGGATCTGATGAGAGATCTTATCCATGGTGGTTAAACCTCCAAATACTATATAATGAGGGGTTTCTATGGAGGAGGGGGAATGGAGATTGAGAATTATACCAAACTTATGATCTCATGAGTGGTATTGGAACATCAACATTCTGCGGGTGGACTATTTAAGCAAGGGTTTGGACAAAGGGAACTTGATGAAGCTGCTGCACTCACATCTATGGTTGTAAGTTTTCTTCATTATTGTTCTTATGAATATAATACGCTTGGCCTGTTTCTTTCAAATCTGCATTTGATCTCACATGAATTTGTCTCTAATAGATAGATATATTTCGAACTAATCTTATTAGAGGAGGAAGTTTTTTGTACTTTTGTTTGTCTACAAGGCTTATCGAGGAGTTCAAGATTGGAGCTCAACTCAGACTGTGCAGGGACAAACACCGGTAAAAGGTACTTCTTTTCTCCTTCCTCCTCACACATTAGTTTATCTAGATCTAAAAGGAAGTAAGTGTCCACAATAAGCATCTTCTGTCTTAAGAGTTAAGAGTCTAGCTCTCGAGAGGAGATCTACCTGTCTACAGGGAGATTTTCCTACAACAGGGGTGCAATGTTTCATTAATAAAAGACACAATGGTTCAACATTATACCTTTTGGAAAGTATATACGAAGACGAACAATGTGAAAGGAAAGTTTCTATGTGGTCTACATCAAAATATCATAAACAAGTACAGACTCCAAGGAATAAAGTCGAAGATACTTATGAAGTGAGGCTAGAAGGGTGTAGCAAGGAAGGGATAATGTCCTTTACTGATTGGAGTTTGAAGGCATGAAGCTGATGCTTCCTAGGTTTGGTGCCCTAAACAAGGGAGTTGGTGCTTCATAGGGTTGGTGCCCTAAAACAAGGGAGTTGGTGCTTCCTATGGTTGGTTACCTAAAACAAGGGAGTTGGTGCTTCCTAGGGTTGGCGCCCTAAAACAAGGGAGTTGGTTCTCCCTAGGGTTGAAGCTCTAAACAATAAGATTCGTGTCTCCCAATAATTATTTTAACTTGTATTATTGTATTAAATTTATATTTTATTTTACTGTTGTTGATCAAATGTTGTTAATAAGTTAAAATTATTAAAATTTTAAATAATTAACCAATATTGATTCACCCACCCTCTCTCAGTATTGACCAAGTTTCCAACAATTGGTATCAAAGTACGTGCCTTCTGCATAGTCTAACAACTGGAAGGTAGATTCTGAAGAAATGGATCAACAACCAGGAATGTCTTTGAACAAAGCACCTCTATTCAAAGGGAATGATTATGCATTTTGGAGTGTGAGAATGAAAATCTATCTCATGGCCTTTGGATGTGATGTTTGGCAAGCTGTTGAAAGTGGTTATACTGCACCATCTATTGGGACCTTCATTTATGGGATAAGGAATTGTGAAAGTTTTGGCCTAGTATGAGTTGTGCAAGATTCAGAAGAAGTTGGACAAGAAAGAAAGAAAGCGCAACATAAATCATTTGCAAAAAGTACAGTGCAACGCCAGCTAAGAAAAAGAGATTGCAACAGAAAAGGAAAGCGTGCAAGATGAGACAGAAGACACAAAATAGCTTATATATAGGGATGAACATAATTGTAAAGAGTTTGTTGTTGAGTCATTCAGTTGTTGTTATTGTTCAATCGAATTATGATTATGTTCAGTCTGATCTTTCCCTCTCTACAGGGTTGTTGTCAGTTGAGTCAAGTAGAGTTATGAGTCTATAATGTAATCAATACCCCTTTTTGAGAGTAGAGCTCTGCGACATGAGTCCAGAGCCAAGGGTCTATAATAGAGCACTATTGTATGTTTATGAGATTGTAATTGAAGGAATATTATGAAGATAATATAAAGAAGGATCTAAAATTTTAAAATGTGTTGTGTCTTCTTGTGTTTTACTCATGAATTACAATACTTCTTTATGGTTTATAATTTCCTCGTGATGGTTCTATGTTTAAATGATTTTTTGCAACATAAGTAGGTTCAATTCTTACACACATAAGGTTCAGATCTGTTTGATAGTTAGATGTATTGTGCAAGGTCACAATGAATCCTGAAGATTATGTGAATCCTCCTAAGTATTTTCCTTACCCTTCCCTATCTATTTGTATCAATAGTTCTTTAGGTGAGACTTCCTCTCTTCGGGGGAGATGAAAATGCCAACACTCTAGACTAATCAGTACCTTTTGTTGGTAACCTGAGAAGGACCTTGGTCTGATCAAACTTGTACCAACGAAATGGTTTCATTATTGAGACCTGCGTAAAAAAGGAACCTGTGAGGAGGATGCTTCCATGGATTAACAGATCTAGTATTGACCAATGGTGGGAAAGAAACTACGATGCCTTCATATGGAAAGAAGCAGATTCGAGGGGAAAATCTATGAAAAACACTTGTGAGGTAGTATTTTATTCATAAATATCGAGTGACCAATATGAGATATTATGGGTTAAGTTCCCAGAATAACTTTTCCATTCGATAAATAGGCTCCAAGAAGCTCCAAAGTTCCAAGATCGAGTCAAGAGGATCTGTACTTGGTACACAGAAAATATTGCAGCACTTCATCGACTGGATTGTCCAGTCATGCGAGCAATTGATTTCTGGGTCAAGACTGTTAGCGCTTTGTAATTTTCCCAAGGCTGAGAGGTAGTCACAGAGGCAACATCAAAACCACTTCGAGTCTTGGATCTAGCCCTCCAAGACTCAGAGAGGGATCTCTCTGTCTGATATAGCTTTGTTTGAAGAGATATTAGGCTAGTTAATGAAAACAATGTGATTTGTTGCAAAAGGGTTTATAAATTGGTTGAGACAGTTTACACATCCATTGGGCTATGGGGTCTACAATTAATTAGGAATGAAATAAAGCCATAAACGAGGTAGGATGACTTACACAGGGTGAGATAATACACTCACTGGATCTTTTGCAGCTTAAATGATGGACAGAGGAAAGGGTGAGAAGGATAAATTCAACTAAGAAGCAGTCAAGAATTCCTTAATCGAAAACATCAGAAGATAAACATTTAAATCTTTAAGAATTGGAAACAAGGTATCGGAGATAAATCCTGAGACATAACGCTATTCATAAAGATTAGATTCAGAAAACAAAGTGGTTACATAGCAAGAAAACATTTAACTGAGAAAATCACATCACCAGTGAACATACGCAAGAATCCTGTAAAGTGCCTTCCTTTCATTAATGGCAGATCTATTAAAAAGGTTACAGATTGATAGCCACAGGGCATGAAGAACCAACCCTTTTACATTCAAATCATCTCAATAAATAATATAGATCATCTCATCAAGTTCTGAGAGTCGGTTTAACCGCCTCGGCCAAAAATAGCCACCACTCCCACAAAATTTGGAGTTTTCTTCCATGAAAAATGGACCCTTTTTTGCGAAAACAGGGGTCCGAACAGACATGATTTTTTCCTCAATGATGACACATGGGTAAAAACTGAAAGAGGTTATTGTAGATGAGCATGTTTTGGACAAAAACCTCTTTTGGTTTCTTCAAATTCGTCCCCGGCTGGCCGTGATAGCTCCTGCAAGATCGGGACTGAAATGGAGAATTTAAAATTTGGAAAAATAGGCCTCGAAGATGTCTTCGACTCTCCCGCCTCGTAGCTCCGCTGCAAAAAATGAAAAAAGGGTTTTGTTACTCAGCCCGTGATGACCAAAAAACTCTCTCGGATTTTTAAAATCCGTCTCCATTTGCTCAGAATCTCCTCCGGAAGAAGACATGGTAACACAATAAAAAATTGGCAAAAATGAGGGAAAGTGATTTTTTGGCGGGAAAACAAGATTCCGGACCCCCCCCCCCCCCCC
>ML790875.1:769421-784759 GCA_009831015.1 Picea engelmannii | reverse complement strand
ACGTGAGGGGGAGTTGGGTAGTGGATGGTGAGGTGTGAATGACGTGAGGGGGGTGTACGTGGGTGGTGTGAGGGGGTAGGAGTGGGGTAGAGGACTTAGGATTTATTAAGTTTTATTTTATTTTATTTATTTATTAATATTTTTATAATATGTTTCATGTGTTACATATTATTCTATTTTCTTTTTATTTGTTTTGATTTTATATATATTTTTTTATTTTATATGTTTTTCATTTTAAATATATTTTATTGCTTTTTGTATTTTTTAATGTTTTTAAATGTTTTTTAATATTTTGTGATTATTTATATTTTTTATTTCTTTTTTCCATTTTTAATTTATTTAATTGTTTTATTTTAATTTAAAACTAACCCTAATTTCTAACTTAGTTGCTAACCTAGGTATTAAACTTAATTAACAATTAATTAATCAATATTTAATTTATGATTAATTAATTATTAAATAGTCATTTATTAATTAATTTTAACCTAGACTAACCTTACTGCTAATTCTTTTGTTCATCCTAAGTCCATTTATGCAGGGATGGAAGGCGGGATAATGGAGGATGACAAAGGACAAGGGGGAGAGGATGCAGCGGATGAAGGATGCAGTAAGGTGATGGGGAAATGAGCGACAAGAATGGATGGAGGAAAACGGAATCACCTGAGCCATACTTCGTCACCTGGAGAGATGCCAAATCAACAGTCGAAGAATCGACTCGCCTATAATTATAGGACCCTAACATAGGCTCCACCTGGGGATGTCAGCTTCTTTCAAGAGGTGTCAAGAACCACAGACTGCTGGACCTGCAGACCAGAGCTTTATCCATCGGGGTGGTCTCAAAACCTTATTCTGCAACCTGTACTTGTTTTGATCTTGCAACTGAAAATGAAATCAAATGAATGTTGTTGAAAAAGGAGATGCTCAGAGTGCTGAGCTTATTCATTTTTCCTACCTACCCTACTAAAAGCATTGCTCAGCTAGGTAATGGAAAAATTCCAATGGAGCCAATCCAGCAGTTGATTTAGTGGCTCTGTTCTTTCACTGTCTATGATAAGACTCAGAAATAAGTCTGTTACTCGTGCTTGAGAGTAACTTCCACCCTGCTTTCCCTTGCATAAGATTTGATCAACCCAAACAATAGGAAAAACATCAGCAACAAAAAAATATCCTGTATTAAAAAATTTCTCCATATAGGCAGCTACAGGATCGATATAGGTTTGGCCCATCTTTTGGTTTTCAACCTCAAACAACTCAGCATCAAGACTCGATTTTTCAGCTATGCATTCAGTGTTTTTCGATACTTTCTCATCAGACTGTGGATGCTCTGATGGTTTATGTAATGATGCCTTTACTGAACACACCCCTGTAATTGACTTCCTGATCATGTCAATATCATAACAACTTTTTATCTCATGACTCGAAAATGAAGAATGATTTTGGCCAAACAGGCCATCCAACTGATCAACTATGGGATCCTGAAAAGACTGACAAGACCACTGCATTGACTCAAATGAAATTTCCTGCTTGTTTCTATATTCATCCTTCAACACTTGTCCAAGAGTCTCCTTCAAAACTTGAAATGATTTAAAACACAATGGCACAGAGTTCTTTTGGATTAAATCATAATTTGTCTCAAGCTCTAAGCCTTCATCAAGAATTTGAAAATCAATGTAGGTCATGGGCTGCGATTCTGGGTTTAGAACAACATCCATATCCTTAATGGTATCATCAATTGATTGGTCAGAGACATTTATGTCTTCACTATTCACAACTGGTCTAGAGTTTCTTTTCAGGAATTGAAGAGATGAGAAACATATGGGCAAAGTGCTTTCACTTACTCTGATATTTTCTGTCTCTTCCCCATCACTGTCATGACTGTTGTGCAAGGGCTGATTGTCGCATCTGAACGGTAAATGATCTTCTTCCTGCCAATGACATGCTGCCGATTTCTCTAAACAGTCAACCTCTATTTCAGCTTCATGATCATCTTCATACTGATCCCACTTGGGTGGACAATCCAAGTAAGGAATGTTGTCAAACATGCACATCATATTAGCTGGTTGTTCCTCTACTAGTGGAGGTGGAGATTCATCTTTGACTGTGATGTGAATTGAATACATGAAAGAGTTATTATCCAAACCATGGTACCAAGGATGTGCAACAACATGATTGGGAACTGTGACACTTTCTTTCTCTGAAATCAAGGGACCATGATGTCTTTGGACAGCAAGCTCCTCTTTTACGTTAATCTTCTGCATCAGGTTTTCCATGGCACTGGCCAAAATCTCCAGTTTATCTTCTGATGACTTCAACTGCTCCATTTCTTTGTCCTTTAACTGTGACCTCTTGATCAACAAGTTGGTCTCCACATCAACCGCAATGCTCTGCATTTCTTCAAGGCTTGTAGTGTTCCTTTCTCTTAATTGAAATGTCATCTTAGGATCGAAGGCATCTAGGTAATGCAAGTGGGAAGATCCTGGGGGTGGCCTTATATCAGCAGGTATTGCATGATACACCTTATTAAATCTGGCTGAAAACTGATGTATTGTCTCCCCTGGCTTTCTTTTCAAGTGCTCATACTCTTCTAGGATAAGGAAAACATTTACCCTGATTACCCACCTATCCAAGAATACTTGCATGAACTGATGAAAATTTCTGATGCTTGTAGCAGGAAGGCTCTTAAACCAATCTTTGACTTTTCCTCCCAGAGACAGGGCAAACATTCTGATGTAGACATCATCATCTTCAACCTCATAAAGGTCAAGGAAATCTTCAAGGTTTTGAACATGCTTTTCAGCAGTGATCTTCTCATTTTCTCCATCAAACCTAGGCAGATTATTGATGTAATTGACAGGGAGGTTATGGAGAATGGGAGGAAAATCTAGAGGCTTGTATCGGTCTGGGACTTTTGCAAGCACAAGAGATGAAGCAAGGGGTTTACAAATGTCCAGAGGTTTAGCAGGAGTAGGAGACAAAGTAGGAGGCTTATGTCTCACTAGGCTTTCTACAGATGCATCTGGGATGTGCACAGGTGTATGAGCATGTACATAATCTACATTTGTGGGTATGATCTCTTGAGACTCATAAATTGACTGATGGTCAAAATAATCTTCAACAATATACTTCTGACCAGGTTTAGAAAAAGACAAGACATGATTGCAGATAAAACCAAAGATGTCTTGAATGCAATTTGAGCTTGAATACCTGGTCTTTCTAGGCTGCTTGGTCATGCTTCAGGTTATTCCTCCAGTGGAGTCTTCGAGCTGGCACTGTCTGGAGATGATTGGAGTTTCCAGGTGAATGAGCTCAGCCTTCTTGTGTCTGTTCACTGTCCACCACCAGTGATCAGAGATGGAACTTGAAATGTACTACTGGGAAGATTCCCCAGCGGAGTCGCCATTCTGTTAGCGCTCTGTAATTTGCCCAAGGCTGAGAGGAAGTCACAGAGGCAACACCAAAACCACTTCGAGTCTTGGATCTAGCCCTCCAAGACTCAGAGAGGGATCTCTCTGTCTGATATAGCTTTGTTTGAAGAGATATTAGGCTAGTTAATGAAAATAATGTGCTTTGTTGCAAAAGGGTTTATAAATTGGTTGAGACAGTTTACACATCCATTGGGCTATGGGGTCTGCAATTAATTAGGAATGAAATACAGCCATAAACGAGGTAGGATGACTTACACAGGGCCAGATAATACACTCACTAGATCTTTTGCAGCTTAAATGATGGACAGAGGAAAGGGTGAGAAGGATAAATTCAACTAAGAAGCAGTCAAGAATTCCTTAATCGAAATCATCAGAAGATAAACATTTAAATCTTTAAGAATCGGAAACAGGGTATCAGAGATAAATCCTGAGACATAATGCTATTCATAAATATTAGATTCAGAAAACAAAGTGGTTACATAGCAAGAAAACATTTAACTGAGAAAATCACATCACCAGTGAACATACGCAAGAATCCTGTAAAGTGCCTTCCTTTCATTAATGGAAGATCTATTAAAAAGGTTACAACTTGATAGCCACAGGGCGTGAAGAACCAACCCTTTTACATTCAAATCATCTCAATAAATAATATAGATCATCTCATCAAGTTCCGAGAGTCTGTTTAACCGCCTCGGTCAAAAATAGCCACCACTCCCACAAAATTCGGAGTTTTCTGCCATGAAAAATGGACCGTTTTTTGCGAAAACAGGGGTCCGAACAGACATGATTTTTTCCTCAATGATGACACATGGGTGAAAAATGAAATACGTTATTGTATATGACCATGTTCTGGACAAAAACCTCTTTTGGTTTCTCCAAATTCGTCCCCGGCTGGCCGTGACAGCTCCTGCAAGATCGGGACTGAAATGGAGAATTTAAAATTTGGAAAAATATGCCTCGAAGATGTCTTCGACTCTCCCGTCTCGTAGCTCCGTTGCAAAAAATGAAAAAATGGTTTTTTTCCTCAGCCCGTGCTGACCAAAAACCTCTCTCAGATTTTTAAAATCCGTCTCCATTTGCTCAGAATCTCCTCCAGAAGAAGACATGGTAACACAGTAAAAAATTGGCAAAAATGAGAGAAAGTGANTGTTAAATTTCGAACACCCAGGGGGGTCTGGAATTGAACCTGGGTTGTTGATTTAGTTGGGAAATTGTGGGCCGTGTAGATTTGCTTGGGTTTTATTTTAAATTCCGGAACCCCCCCCCCTTTGTTAAATTTCAGAAGGTGGGGGGGGCTCCGAAATTAATATGATGCGTTGATTAAACTTGGGGTATAGTGGATGGGGGGAGGGGTACATGAAAATGTGTGGGAGTTTAGGTGGGCGGGAGTATGGAGGGAGTTAGTGGATGGTGAGGTGGGGAGGGCGGGGAGTGACGTGAGGGGGAGTTGGGTAGTGGATGGTGAGGTGTGAATGACGTGAGGGGCGTGTACGTGGGTGGTGTGAGGGGGTAGGAGTGGGGTAGAGGACTTAGGATTTATTAAGTTTTATTTTATTTTATTTATTTATTTATTTTTAATATTTTTATAATATGTTTCATGTGTTACGTATTATTCTATTTTCTTTTTATTTGTTTTGATTTTATATATATTGTTTTATTTTATATGTTTTTCATTTTTAATATATTTTATTGCTTTTTGTATTTTTTAATGTTTCTAAATGTTTTTTAATATTTTGTGATTATTTATATTTTTTATTTCTTTTTGCCATTTTTAATTTATTTAATTGTTTTATTTTAATTTAAAACTAACCCTAATTTCTAACTTAGTTGCTAACCTAGGTATTAAACTTAATTAACAATTAATTAATCAATATTTAATTTATGATTAATTAATTATTAAATAGTCATTTATTAATGAATTTTAACCTAGACTAACCTTACTGCTAATTCTTTTGTTCATCCTAAGTCCATTTATGCAGGGATGGAAGGCGGGATAATGGAGGCTGACAAAGGACAAGGGGGAGAGGATGCAGCGGATGAAGGATGCAGCAAGGTGATGGGGAAATGAGTGACAAGAATGGAGGGAGGAAAACAGAATCACCTGAGCCATACTTCGTCACCTGGAGAGATGCCAAATCAACAGTCGAAGAATTGACTCGCCTATAATTATAGGACCCTAATAAAGACCACACTAGAAGGATACATTATTGAGTTTGTAGCTGAGAACCACCAATATTTATCATGAGCAGAGGTGAATTTCAAGAAAGACACAAGGGGAATAGTGTTGAGAGAAACCCCCCTATGGATTAAAGTTTTCTTGATAGAAGAGGGGATGTTGACTATGTCCTTGATTGAGATGGAAATGTAAAAACCCTCGCATGGGGTAGAGTCGTGGCCTGAGAGAGGGGGAGGGTTCTTTGATAAATGGGGGGGGGGCGCAACAAAAAATGGACTCAAGAGACAAGTGATCCTTGAAGAGATCAACCGTAGTTGAGAAGTGGTGGCTTGAAAAGATTAAGAAAGCAGCAAGACAGTCTGAGAAGTTGAGGAAAAAACTCAGACCAAGAGAAGGAGAGGAAAGATAGATGGAAGAATTGTGGAAGATGAGAAGACAGGAAAGACTAGCTAGTCAAAGATTAAGTGAGAGAGAAGCGCAGAGAGAAAGAAGTCCCTTGGAGGGTGGACAAGAAGGAGAAGGTGTAGATGTAAGAGAGGAGGAAGACATCATGAATCTTGAAGAAGAAAGAGAATATTCATCCTAGATGATAGGAGAGATCAGGAATCTAGCTGAAGAGACCACTCTAGTGGAAGAAAATGAGATGCCCCAGGTCAAATAAAACCACCCCGAAACTATTTGCGCCAACCCCGAATCGCCCATACCCCAAGTGTCTTCTACAAAAGTGGTAAGTCCAATTCTATCTTCTCATGTTAGTTTTGTTCCAGTGCAATTAGTTAGTCAGTCACAACCAGGAAGTGCGAGTACAGGGAGGATATTGGGATCCCCTGGTAGATCACAAGTAGGACCGTTAGGTTTCATTTTGATAAGATAAACAAGATCAACAATGGTTGGTCTCGTGGGAGGCTCGATTTCCCAATACCCAAAATTTTGGGGTAAGGGAGATGAAGATGTTGATCAACACTGGTTCTTGTGTGAAGCAATCTAGAGATCTAGAGGGACTCTAAATGCAAATAAGTTGGTCAAGTTCCAGACTATCTTGAGAGGTCGCCCTCTCAAGTGGTACATGAATATCATTGATACAGGAGTGCCAGAAATGCAAGTTCAAGCATTCACACTTGGCCAAGTACGGACAAGGTTCATAGCAGAGTTTAAACTACCTCGTTCAGAATAACAGGCTCTCTCTGAATTGTGCGAGATCCAACAATGGGAAGGTGAATCAGCCTGGGAATAAAACTAGAAGTTCAAAGATGTTATAGGGAGGTTAGCACACCCAATCCATGAGGAACATCAAAGGGAGTGGTACATTTAGGGATTGCTACCTCTGACCTGGATTCTACTAACGCAATAATGGATAGCCACTTTGACAGATGCCTTGGAACAATCGATGAGATTGAAGCCATGGCAGGATACCCTGGGAGCTTGAGAGTGACCAGACCCCCAGTAGATGTGAATTTGGCATAACTGCAAGGGAAAATATCAATGCTTACAGAAAAAAATTCAAGATTTGATGATCCAAAATCGAATCTAGGAGCTTGACAGGGCCTAAAAAGGATCAAAAATGAAAGTTCTCATAATTAGACAAATCCAATTCTATTGTGACTGGCTCGTCGCACTGATTCTGGCCATATATTCACTTTCTCAAACGAGCGTCGTATGCTAGAGTTATCACACTCTGACCATTTTCCCAAACAGCTAAAAAGTAAAAAAAAGTCAACAGTCAAAAGGTGGCGTGGCACTCTCTGGAGGTGACACATGGTAGTGGCAGAAATGACATGTGGTAGCACAAGCAACAGGGTGACTAGACAATTGACAGGAACCAGTAGCATGTTGACATGTGGTAGTTGAGGACCAATGAAAGGGCACCACGTGGCCCAGACATGGGCTGCCACATGTCACCCCATCACTAGTTGAACAGAAAAAGTATATTGGAGCTCATTGGGTTTGATTCCATGATTTGTTGGACAAGCAAAGTGCTTTGAGAAAAGTCCTTTTACCAATGCGCCAAGACATTTGTTGTTATTTTAAAACCAGTTTAATTTAAATAAAGTATAATGTATAAGAGTTGGGGCGGAAAGGGGCTGGGGCTAAGCCCCATTCCATGATTTCATTACCACATATGTCCACAGCTATGAAATTGGCACTCCATTCTAGTTGCAAGGGCGTTGGGCCATGTGTTAATGCAGCGCATAACCACCGGAGGGTTACATGCCATAAGACCCGGAGCCATAACCCTATGCACACTTTTATCCCTTGGTCTCATCTCCATGTGCATGAGACCAAGTATTTCAGGGGCTTATCCCTTGGATGCAGGGAGGTAACCACCCGTGGACCCACGGTCTTATGTGTTACTGCCACATGACCACAATGTTTCGGAGAAAAGGCCAGTGCGCAGCCCCTAGGGAGTTGGCGCTTGGCCATATGTGCTTACACGTGACCATAAAAGGGGGGAACATGCCTAGGGAGAGGGGGATAAAGCCCAAATATAAACATAAAGTGGGTTTTAACTTTGCAGTTTGGATTTTTTAATTGATTTTGGCCTGTTATTAGTGGATTTTGCCCATTTTTGGGGGATATTGAGCATTTTTTGAGGCTAGATTTTGGGAGGAAGTTGGAGAATGATAACCAACTTTAGATATGTAAAAACCAGGCCTGTTTGAGGCCATGGGGGACAGTCAGAGCATATTTATGCTGAAGGGAAGCCAAGCCAAAGCCATTTTTATGCAGGGAAGTTGTTGAGGAGCAGACGCTTGTGGGCCATTTCTGGGAGCTCTGATCATCCATTTTGCATGTTGTTTCTTCTGTTGGGTTCTAGAGATCTGGAAGAACATGACCAGATCAATCTTGTAGCCTAATTTCACTATTGTGATGTACTTTTTGAGATTTGAACAGAAATAAAAAAGCCTCCCCCATTGAGACAAAGGCCCGAAGACGTAGGTATTTTTGTGTCAAACTTGGTTATCACTTCTCTTGTTATGGTTTGTTGTTCTTATTGCTTCATTTTAGATCTATATATTGTCTTATGGCTGCTATGATTCTTCATTAAATCCTTCCTCTTTCATTCAACTTCATAAATGGTTAATTAACACATGCAATTAAAAACTCAACCATAGTCATTAAAAGATCTTTGCGGATCAGCTGACAATACTGAGACCAGGACAACCGTAGGTCTGGTGCACCAGATGTTATATAGAAGTACATATGGAAAATTAATGTCCATGAATGAGGGGAATGTGACCTCCTCAGAATCCGATGGGATCCCCACCAGGACCCACGGGAGCGGTTGCACAAGTGTCTACGAACTTACCATTTCATAACCCCACCCCATATCATGATTTTCCTGGGAACCAAGCAACACCAACAGTTGAGTATTGTAATATTTTTTGAATCCATGGGCATGGGCCAATATAGTGCCCCATTATGCAAAAATATTCGACAGTACAAAATATAGTACACTGTGAGTTCTGCGCATATACCACACATACTACCAACCAATGCATAGTGTTGGATGCACTTGTAGATAGGTTGGACCAAATAACATTTAGGGTGAATGAAAACCCTCAAGGACTGGGAAGAGGTCGAGGAGGTGGAGTCAGAGGAGAATTTAGATAAGGAAGAACTGGGGGAAGAGGGCCAAGCATATGTTATAACTATGATGAGAAAGGTCATATGGCTAGAGAGTTCCCTCATCCAAGGCCACCATGGTCCTCTCACTTCAGAACCAATGGGCACACAATTGAAGACTGCCTAGAATTAATTGAAAAATGGGAAGATAGGGTACGACAACTAGGAACTAACCTCATCAGTTCAGAAATCAAGAGGGTTATTAAGGGACAATTTACCAACCTCAATATCATTACTCGAGGAGGATCAAAGCCGGGAGCTAATGTAGATACTCTACCCTAGATCTAGAAAGAAACACCTAAATACGATAGGTATGACCCTCTAAAACATAAGTTGTTCTTTAAATATGCCATATAATTATTTGAAAATATTCATAGACCTGAGATGTGAGAGAAAATCCCATAGCCTATTGTTTATCCTAAGATTACACAAGTCCCTGCTTCACCACCTGCACCCAAAAACCCTGTAGTCACACCGAGACAACCTGAGCAACCTCAAAATGTAGTCGGCCTTTGGTTTGAATTATTTTCTGACATTCTCAGGAATGACCAATTAACAGAGAAGTTGTGCAATGTGTTATACCTAGTTTTAGGGAATGAAAAACCCATAGAAGAAGGAATAAGGGCTAATATTCCCGAGAAAAATACTCAGAGAGTGTAGAGAAGAAAAGTACGAACTAGAAAAGAATTTAGACTAGTATCCCAATTAGACGAATTTGATATTAAGGATATCATGTTGGATATAGGATCTGATGTGAACATTTTGCCTAAGAATACCTGGGAAACCTTAGGAAAACCTAGTCTGACATATTCCCCAATTCAGCTAAGAATGGAAAACCAATATTGTATTTTCCTAATAGGAAGACTGGAGAATGTGGAAATACATGTTGCAGGAGTAAAGACTGTAGCTGACTTTGAAGTGATTGAAATCATGGGGGATAAGGACCCTTAACCTTCTCTACTTGGAATTGATTAGGCCTATGACAACTATGCAGTAATCGACTTAAAGAAAGACACCATGACCTTTGAGGTTGATGGAATCAAGGTAGTTCAACCCTTGGATCCATATGTAGGACCCAGATATACAAATCCAACATACAATAATATGGAGGGAGAAGACTTGCATCATTTGTACACTATAACACTAGGGATAAGAGACGATTACATAAACCATACTGTTAATGGATCAGTAAGTTGGAGAAGCATACGGTCAGTAGACAAAGATTTAGAATTGGCTTTTGATAGTTGGTAACAAGGTTCGTACAAACAATTCTCAAGTAGATGTGCAATTTTCATAGAAACCAGATGGGTTGGGATCGAAGTCATAGAACATCCAGTATATGATGGTACCTCGGGACTCAATAGTTTTATGCTCAACATGGAAGAAAAGGTAGTAGAGGATCAAAGAATCTTAGTACTATACATAAATCTCTAGGACACCCATGCCAGATGGTGGGCCAATCATAAATCCTTACTTAGAGATTGGGACTATGTGAAGCAAGATATCAAATATAGGTTTCAGAACAAGGATTAGCTAGAAGCAAAGATGTAGATTAATTTCCAAGTTGTGCAACTATGCAGTGGAGAATGTGATCCTAAAGTGCATATCGAATAGTGCATGACACAATGGAAAGCTATGGAAATACCCTCTCACTTCTTGGTTCAGGTATTTCCCCACTCTCTAGGTCCAATCCCTAAATATTGGTTCATACATGAGGAAACCAAAAGGCATACCAACGACTGGTAGACGTTGGCAACTCATTTTTTCAAGGACTTCTCATTTACAAGTAAGTACCCTGAGCTGGAAGTAGTCCTGCAAAAGATTAAAGAATTTATTTTTTCAGATAATGGTAATCAAAAATAAAACCTAGGGGTATGTCCAAAACATATCCAAGAACTTCAGACTAATATTCACCTAACCTCAACCAAGAATCCTATAGAATGCTATAATATTGGCAGGGATTCAAAAAGCCCAGATGACTTAGAGGCATTAAGAAACCTAGCCATTAAAGAGATAGAAGGGAATAGAGAAATCAAGAACACCATACCCAGTCAGACTGACAGTTCCTATAATTACCCATTAAGACTGTGCAAGGTCAATATAGTGACCATAGAGAAACCTAATATAACTATGGTGGGAGACTACTGGGATGAGAAAACTAGTCAATAAATACAAATTCTACTGCGGGAATATGAGGATTTGTTCCCAAAGACTTTTTCAGAGTTGAAGGGAATCAAAGGAGTTATGGGAGAAATGAAAATCCAATTGAAACTAGGATCCAATCCTGTGAGACATAGACCATACCATCTTAACCCTAGAGTAAAATAGAAGTTTAAAAAGGAGATAAACAAGATGCTAGAAGATGGACTCATTTTTGCAGTAGAAGAAGAAGAATGGGTTAGCCCAATAGTCATCCAAAGCAAGAAAGGCACAGAGGATATCAGGGTCTGTGTAGACTATAGAAGCCTCAATTCTACATGTGTGCATGACCCTTTCTAGAAAACTTTTATTAATGAGGTGCTAGAAAAAATTGCAGGGAAGGAAGCGTAGTCATTCACAGATGGGTTTTCAGGGTACCACCAAGTCAAGATCGTTGAAGAGGACAAAAATAAGACCACGTTCATAACAGAATGGGGATCTTTCGCATACAATGTGATGCCATTTGGCTTGAAGAATGGCCATGCAATTTTCTCCAAGATTGTAATAGAAACTTTCAGAGAGTTTATTCACAAGTTTATAGAAGTGTATATGGATGATTGTACGATATATAGCTTACTCAAGGAACATGTAGCATGATTACATTTGACATTTGACAGATGCAGAGAATTGCAGATATCATTGAATCTCAGAAAGTGTATCTTTTATGTACCACATGGGAATTTGTTGGGCCAAATAGTATGCTGAGAAGGAGTATTAGTATACCCATCCAAAATTGCAGTTATTGTTAATATGCCACCTCCTATGAGTGCCAAGCTATTGCACTCCATGATGGGACACACACGGTACTATCGCAAGTTCAACAAAAGATATGTAAACATTACTAGACCTCTAGAAAATCTACCGAAAAAGGATGAAACATTCCAATGGACTCCAGAATGTGATAAAGAATTTGATATCCTAAAGGAGAAGCTCAGTACAATGTGGATTCTGATATTCCCAAACTGGGAATATTAATTTCACGTCCATGTAGACGCTTCAAGAATTTCCTTAAGAGCTAGCTTAGCGTAACCTGGAGATGGAAACATGGATCATCCTATCTATTTTGTGAGTTGAAAGCTGTCGCAAGCAAAGCGTAACTAAAAAAAAAAAAAAAAAGCGAGGGTTTAGCTATGATTTATGCTTTGCAGAAATTTAGACATTATTTGTTAGGCTCTCATTTCAATCTTTTTACTGACCATCTGCATTAAAATATCTAGTTAACAAACCTGTGTTGGAAGGGAGAATTTGTATATGGTTGGTATTATTTTAGGAATTTTCTTTTGAAGTAATTGTTAAGCCTAGAAGATGCAATGTAGAACCCGATCATCTGTCTATATTAGAGTCAGGGGAAAGTGGTAGAGAAGTTGAAGATCAACTCCCATATGAAGACTTGTTTCGGGTTGAGGCCATACCAAAGTACCTGGAGGACACAACAGTCTTCTTAAGTATAGGGGCCTATCGAGAAACATATTTCACAACCCATAAACTCCATATGGTTGTTAGAGTAGTGGATTACCAGTTAATTGCAGGACAAATGTATAAATTGGGACTAGATAGTATCCTCAGAAGATGTGTCCTAGATCAAGAAAGAAAGGATATACAATGGGAATTCCATAATGGAGTTGCAGGAGGTCACATAGGAGGGAAGGCCACTGTGTAGAAAGTTCTACAAGTTGGACTTTGGTGGGAAACTCTCTTCAAGGATACAAAGGCATATGCTAGATCATGTGATGTTTGTCAAAGAGTAGGTAAGCCATCACGATGAGATGAATTACCACTTCAACCAGTTCGATCTTTGCAAGAATTTGAGAAGTGGGCAATTGACTTCATCAGACCAATCAACCCCACAACCAAGCATTCAAAGGCTAGGTGCATCATCACCGCAACTAACTACCTTATGCATTAGGTTGAGGCAACAATTGTTCGGGACTATTTGATTGATATTGTTGCTAGGTTAATTTTTGAGAATATTATCACTCGATTTGGATGTCCTAGGAGCCTAACCAGTGATCAGGGAGCTCATTTCATTAGTAGCACTATAGAAAATATTACAACAAAGTTTTTGATACAACATCACAAAAGAAGCCCCTACCACCCACAGGCCAATGGAAGAATAGAAGCATTCAACAATATTCTAGAGAGAGGGTTAACAAAGGTCTGTTACACAAATTGGGAAGAATGGGATGACCGAGTTCCAACAGTGTTATGGGCTTACACAACAACCATAAAGAAACTCCACAGGTACATGCCAATCCAGCTAGTTTATGGGAAAGAGGCAATGGTGCCTGCAAATTTCATCACTTTGAGTTTGTACATCGTACAAATCACACATATGTCACAAGAAGAATCAATTTCATAGAGAATTATGGAGTTAAAAGAAATCGAAGAGACCAAGCTTTTAGCAAACTTCCATCAATCGGTTGAGAAAGAAAGGAAAAAATATTAGCATGACAGGCATATTAGAACCAAATTATTTTTCCAGGGAGACAAGGTTCTACTCTATGATAGTTGGTACCAAAAGTATCCTGGCAAGTTGTGCATGCATTGGTTGGGACCATTTATAGTTGTGGAGATTTGACCCTCAAGAGCAGTCAGACTTGTGCAACTGAATGATATGTTGTGACCAGGATGGGTGAATGGAACTCACATGAAACCCTATATGTCTCAGAACTGAGCTAAAACGACTGTTTCTCTAGTATGAAGGAGCATGTATAATAGTTAGATTTGAGTTTTCTGAATTTTTTGTAAATTTAGTTAATAAAGTCAATGTGTGCAATGTTGCGCCACGACACCTAGTTCATTTTCTGTTTAAGTACTGTTGGTTGATGTAGAATGGATGACTCAGTAGTCTAGGATCATAAGCATAAATAATCCATTAATGACAGTCATTAATATGACAGGGACCCGCTTTGTGGTCAGAGGGAGAACGAATCCAAATACAGTCCATGTGCCACATGAACCCAGTCTAGTCACAACCTTTATTACCATTATGGTACCTTGTTTGAATTTAATTAATCCATAAAGCCGCGATATGCAAAGATGCCATCGATATTTGTGCTAAGATTCCCACCCGTCAAACAGAAAGATCTGAAACCGACCACGTCCCTATCCAACTCGTACAAGTAAATTCCAGGAACGCCCGACAAGATTTACCCCATTAACTCATTCCATTGAACAACTCAGATCCAATTTGCATCCATATGGTCATAGTGAACAACAAGTATTGATAAATTTACCACTAATCCCAAGTATAATACTCTGAGAACTTGCCATAGCACCCATCATTTTCAAAAGAACTTAGTAATTTCTGAATTCTGAAGAGCAAGAAATCTTGTGCAAGTGCAAAACCTGTAGTCGTGACCTATATCCCTTAGTTCAACACAAAATATGTGATAACTTAGAATCCATAATGTCAAGAGAAAAAGGAAGCTGAAGCACCATGTCTAAATACGTAGTGCCAGATGAGCCCTACGACCCCCGAGTCAAGATCGTAGGTGAACTCAAAGGGAAGGTGGAACAGGTTAAGCTCCTTGATATTGATTTAATAGATCTAGTCTTTTTCCCCCATATGAACATACACGTGTTCTGGGATATGGCTTCGGATGAGATAGGAGGCATGTACTTGATGAAAAAACTAGAATTTATCAACCACTTCAACTTGACTATCATGAACCTCAGATACCTACCAGTATTCGGTACCGCTGGTGAGGTTGTGCGGTGCACTAAACTCTTGATCAGCAGGGTACATGATCGAAGTTTTTGGTTGGATAGGCGGTATCCAATCCATGATGAATAAATCCATCAGCTAACCAGACTATCCTTCAAAGGAGAGGATGTGTCGAAAGGATTCCAGGGTCCTAGTAAGTATGAAAAAAATAAAGGAGATCCCAGCCTCTACGAGAGGTTCAAAACAA
>ML790875.1:747502-769341 GCA_009831015.1 Picea engelmannii | reverse complement strand
AATCAGGATAGGATGCTACATCATAGACAACAAGGTTGGGATATCATATTACAAGGGTGAATGCATGCTAGATTCATTGTCAGTAGCAGACTTTTGTGCCAATGGCATTGTGTTCAACTAGTGTAGTTACCTATTGGAGGAACTACTAGTGACTTGCGAGGAATCCCAGGAAAATGGAGGTACCTTCACCTAGGGATATCTGTTGATGGAATTCATGATTTTCAAGCGGAAACTACCCATTGGAAGACCATAGACAATGGTAGACAAGTGACACCTTGTGAATATGTTCGAGCCCTGGCAGTCCAGGACAGATTCAGAGAATACATATTTCAAAAATGCAACGTTATATAAATGGTACAATGGGATGATAGATGCAACACAAAGGTTTCACATTCTATAGGAGCTCCTCAACTACAACACTAGGAACATTGATTTTAGCATGAACCGAAATCACACGTTTATATGGTGGAGGCATGTTAACAGGGAAGACTTCTACTCGAGGAAGTTTTCATTCTACTTAGATGACAAGGCATTCAACAAAGAGGTCATTTCATGTTCAGGAGTCAAACGCAACCCGTGCAAGTCGGGGATGCAGCACATCCTACCTGTCAAGGTGTTCAAGAAAAAAGGCAAAGAATCAGGTGCAGGACTGAGCTCATGCTCAGAGCCACAAAAGAAAGAAATTTCGACACAGTCAGACTCTATGGATGAAGAGGAGATGCGACCATTGGAGCATAAGAAAAGAATGCTTCTAGTCTTCCATCCGTTTCCAAATAAAGTCATGTTGATAGGTTTGGATGTCAATGAGATCCTAAGTGTTGCATTCAGTATAAAACAAATGGCAAAGAAGATCAGAACCGAGGTCTCATTGAGTAAAGTTCTAATCCCCCAAACCATTGCATCAGTCACTTGTTTGGATTGATCCGAGCATCCATTGATCAACCAAAGCAGAGGCTCCAACAGGCTGAGAAGTCTTCCAAGTACGCAAGGGATGAATCATTCCTTGCGCAAGAATATAGGACATAAGAAGCGCATGAAAAGATCAAGGTTGAGTGTCAAATGGAAAGAGTGTAAGAAAGGATCGCTCAAGCCTGGCCGAAGATTTGGAAGGTTGCACCTGATCTTCCCAAAGCCAGTGATCCAGGAGAGCCGGAGCATTAGATTGAGATGATCCAAGGACCATGGATAGAACTATCCACTTGCACTGAGCATCTAGAAGTGCAGTTACAACAAACTCAGTAAGAAGTAGAGTAGCAACCTCATAAGTTGCAAGAGCATATGGAGAAGATAGTACCAGAAGACAACAATGCCCAAGTAGCACTACATAAGCACACAGTGGAATGCACAAATATTTTCAGAGAAAGTCAAATATTGGATGGGAATCATCGCTAAACACAACCATTTCTTAGACGACGTGCACACCAAAATCCATGTGTTGAATGAATAAGTTGCGGCCATGATGGAACCATTGGAGAAACAAAAAAAGTTCAACCAGATCCAGTAGGTAGACAATGAACTGAATGCCCTCTTTGAGGCATAGTCCTTAGCAAAGAAAGAGTTGTGTGACATATGACTTGTCATATAGACATTGTATATGCAGATGCATCAATTTGATGTAACAACAGATTCTGAGTTCAACTCGTTGGTCGCGTCCAATCCAAAAGGGTGTAGTACAAAGGTGACCCAACAGTTCATGGTACAGGCATCACTCCTTTCCAGGAAGTGGAAAGATAAGGTTGGAAACTTTCAAGGAGTGAGGGAGCGGGACTTGGAGTTGGTCCGAGAGTTGGGCCCTTCGTTTTAAGAGGCAAAAGAAGAGAAAGCACAAACAAAAGAGCAGAAGAAAGAAGAAAAGGAGGATAAGGGAAAACAACAGTTGCTCCTAGAAGCTGTGAAAGAATTGAGCACTTAAGTCGAGGGTGAGTCAAGGTTTGTGGTCGGAGCCTGTTGGGCCATTCATTTTTGGGATAAGGAGTTGTGCAAGTTTTTTCCTAGTATGAGTTGCACAAGCTTGAGAATAATCTTGATAGAGGAGAAAGAAAGAGAAAAAAAAGCCAGTTGTGAAAAGGAAAGCACAACGCCAGCTAAGAAAAAGAAATTGCAACAGAACAAGAAAGTGTGCAAACCAAGACAGAAGAAACAACCTAGCTTATATATAGGGATGAACATAATTTTAAAGGGTTTGTTGTCGATTTGTTCGGTTGTTGTTATTGTTTGATCGAATCATGATTATGTTCATTCCGATCTTCCCCTCTCTACAGGGTTGTTGTCAGTTGAGTCAAGTAGAGTTCTAAGTTTGTAATGTAATCAGTACCCCTTTTTGAGAGTAGAGCTCTGTGACATGAGTCCAGAGCCAAGAGTTTGTAATAGAGCACCATTGTATGTTTCTGAGATTGTAATTGAAGGAATATTCTGAAGATAATATAAATAAGGATCTAAATTTTCAAAATTTGTTATGTCTTCTTGTGTTTTACTCATGCATTACAATACTTATTTATGGTTTATAAGTTCCTCATGATGGTTCTGTGTTTAAATGCTTTTCTACAACATAAGTAAGTCTGATTCTTACACACATAAGGTTAAGATATGTTTGGTAGTTAGATTTCTTGCGCAATATCAAGATGAATCTTGAAGGTTCTATGAATCCTCCTAAGTATTTTCCTTACCCTTCCCTATCTATTTGTCTCAGTAGTGCCTCGGGTGAGACTTCTTCTCTTTGGAGTAGATGAAAATTTCAATGCTCTAGACTACTTGGTACCTTTTTTTGGTAACCTAAGAAGGACCCTGGTTTGATCAAACTTGTGCCAACACCATCTACCCCACCTACTGATATTGTTGCAAAGAAGTTATTCAATGACAATTCAAGAGCAGTCAATGCTATTCTAGGAGGATTAACCAATCCAATATTTGTAAAGGTAATGCACTATAAGTCAGAAAAAGAGATATGGGACAAACTGAAGGTCATATATGAAGGAGACAACAAATTCAAGGAATCCAAACAGCAAACCTATATAACTCAGTTTGAAAATTTGAAAATGAAGGAGGAAGAAAACATAGTTGAATATCTTCAAGGAGTTGATGACAATGTCAATTCAATCAGAGCATTAGGAGAATAACTCAAATACAAACCAATTGTCCAAAATATCTCGAGATCATTACCTATGAGGTATGATGCCAAAATTTATACCCTTGAAGATAGACCGGATCTTGATAAGCTCACAGTGGATGAACTACATGGGATCCTCACAACATATGAGATGAGAGCAGGATAGGAAAAACTAGCAAAAGGAGAAACAACCTTCAAGGCATAAAAATCAAGGAGGAAGTAGGAGTAGGTACCTAATGAAGACTTATCAAATATATCTGATGAACAAGTATCTAAGTTTATGAATAAACTCAAGAAAAAGACTGGTAAATACAAGGGGAAGTTTCCTCTGATATTCTTCAAATGTGGAAAAGTTGGAAACATTGCTAACAAATATCCATATCCCAAGAATGAGGATACTGATGATGAAGAAATTCAAAATAATAAATAACATAAGAAGGGTAAGACAAAGAAAAAAAATAAATACTACAAACAAAAGACAAATCTCTCCACCAAAGAAGACAACAACTCTTCTAAAGAAAGTGAATATGAAGATTTAGAACTTCTATTTATCAGAATGAACACTAAAAATAATGATGTAGATGATGAAGAAAACTATGAATTTGAAGGAGACATAGACCTATAAGAAGAACTGATTAGTTCTCTGGAGGAACTAAGAAATTATAGAAATAATAACAAGATATCAAGGGCACAACTTCAAGAGTTCAAAGAATCAGATTAATCAAAAGAAATAGATGCATCAATAACCATCAAAGAATCATAACAGATCATCAATGATTTGAAGTCCCAACTTCTATAAGCTAAAAGAATTGAATAAGTCATTTTAAAATAACTCAATGATAGATAACAAGTATGTGATAAGCTAGAAGTTGAGATTGAGCTACTAAAAGGTGAACTTGAGAAAGAAAAGAAGGGATCAAAATTTGAAAATAGTTCAAATATCTTGGATGAAATTCTTAGTAGTCACAGGTCACCAAACAATAAGACTGGTTTGGGATACACCCAAGACTCAACTTATACATCACAAGGATCTGTCAAAAGACCAATCAGTTATACAGATGCTCTTAAAATCCACTTACGAAGAGAATATAATAAGGCAAGGATGATTCCATTGGAGACTGTTGCAAATAAACATAAATCATCACCCCCTACTAAAGAAAAATATGACAAGAAGATTACAATCACCAGAAGAAATCCCTCTAACAGATATTAATAAATCTTCCTTGGATATTGCTATTCTTGCAATCATTTTGGACAAAAAGCAGTACATTGTAAAGCCTATAGAAGGCAGAATCCAAAAAATGTCCAAAGAAGTATGAATTTCAATACAAATAAAATAAACTATAATTCGTTCTCTCCATTAAAATATTACAATATGGAATGCCTCAAATGCAATAACTATGTACATGAAGCTAGTGAATGTAGATTTTCAAAGTATGTCACTGAGATAAATATTCCCAACAATAAAAAAGTATGGAAGAAAAAACAAGTAGAGAAAACAGAGTGTAAAGTAGCCCTGTATTCCAAAAACAAAGGATGTCAATGATATATAGACAATGAATTTTCTAAACACATGAATGGATATCAAAGAAAATTTCTCACATTAACGAAGAAAGAAAAAGGAAAAGTCACCTTTGGAGATAATGTGTCAACCAAGATACTTGGAAAAGGCACTGTTAGCCTAGGGAATAACAAGGCCAAAGAAGAAAATGTACTTTTAGTAGAATATATTAAGCCTAATATCCTATGTGTAAGTCAAACATGTGATCAATGACACATACTTACCTTTGATTCTCATAAATGTGAGAGAAGAAGAGAATATATAGGGAAGCTAGTGGCATTTTCACCAAGAACATCCAACAATGTGTACATCCTTGACATGGAAGGAGAATAAAAATGTTGTTTAGGTCAAGAAGATGAAAGTTGGCCATGGCATAGAAATTGGGACATATAATCTTTGAAAACTTAATCAAATATAATAAGAAGGAGGCATTAAGGGATCTACCAAATATTATAAAGCCTTTAAATCCTATTTGTAAACATTGTCAAATAGGGAAGCAAACAAAAGTCAGGTTCAAGACAAAAGAGCATTCTTCATCAAGACCCTTGGATATTATTCACACTAACCTATGTCGTCCTAGTATAACTAAAAGTATACATGGATAACGTTACTTTATGTTGGTCATTGGTGACTACACAAGAATGAAATGGGTATACCTTCTAAAGGATAAGTCATAAGCCTTTGAAAAATTGAAGGCATACAAATCCTTTGTAGAAAATGAAATAGATCTCAAACTTAAATGTTTGATATCAAACAATGGAGGAGATTTGACCTCTAAATATTTCATTAAGCTTTGTGAAGATCATGGAATCAACAAACAATTTTCAGCTCCTAGGACTCCTCAACAGAATGGAGTGGTTGAAAGGAAGAATAAAACTATCCAAGAAGATGCAAGAACCATGCTAAATGAAGCCAAACATCTAGATATGTTTTGGAGAGATGAAATATACATAACAATTCACATACTCAATCGAGCACAATTGAGACCTAACTATGACAAAACACCTTGTGAACTATGGTTTGGTAGGTCAACATCAGTGAAACACTTTTGATTCTTTGGAAGTAATTGTTACATCAAAAATGATGAGGATAATCTAAGGAAATTTGACCCAAGATTAGATGAAGGAATATTTATAGGATATTCACCTAAAAAAAGGCTTATAAATTTTATAACCTAAGACTACATAAAATGGTGTAAAGTGCCAATGTAAAGATAGATGATCTAAAGTTAAGACAAGTCATAGCAAAAAACATATAAAAATATGATAATAAAAGTGATGGAGAATATCATAATGAAGAATTTGATGAACAAACTCAAGAAAATGAACCCCACACTAATGATGAAGGTGACAAAGAAACACCCTTTATAAAATCCCCATCAAAAAGGGTTCAAAAGAATCATCCTAAAAGTCAGATTATTGGAGATAAAAATGTAGGAGTGGAAACAAGAACGAAACTCGCATTTGATTCAGAAAAAACAATGTTATCCCTTATAGAACCTAAGTCATTTAAATAATCCATGAAAAGTAAATATTGGATAAAAGAAATGGATGAAGAAGTAGACCAAATAGAGAAGAACCGGACTTGGGAACTAGTTCCAAGACCCAAGGACAAGAATGTGGTAGGAACTAAGAGGAATTTCAAGAACAAACTCATTGAAAATGGGAAGATCATAAAGAAAAAATTCAGATTAGTATGCAAGGGATATGCCCAACTGGAAGGTATTGATTTTGAAGAGAATTTTTCTCCAGTACCAAGACTTGAGTCCATCATAATGTTCCTGGCATTTGCATGCTTCAGAAATTTCAAAATTTGTCATATGGATGTCAAGTCAACATTCCTTAATGGAACACTATAAGAAGAAGTATATGTCAAGCAACCAGAAGGATTCATGTTAACAACAAATCATAACTATGTGTGCAAGATAAAAAAAAGTCCCTATATGGTCTTAAGCAAGTCCCCCGAGCATGGTTCTCAAGGCTTGATCAGTACCTACAAAAACAAGGATATAAGAGAGGGACTATTGACAACAACTTATACATCAAAGTTGAGGATCAAAACATGATTTTTGTGGTGGTATATGTAGATGACATCATATTTGGAATTAATCTTACTATACTAAGAAGAAATTTTGCAACCAAAATGCAAGAAGAATTTGAATGTCTATGCTGGGAGAACTGTCCTTCTTATTAGGTTTACAAGTAACTCAAATAGAAAAAGGAATATTCATTTCCCAAGACAAATATATCAAGGAAATGATAAATAAATTCCAAATGGAAGACAATAAACCTATGAGTACTCCCATGGTCACTAAACGTAAACTAATCCTAGAAGATGACTCACCAACAGTGGACCAAACTATGTATAGATAAATGGTTGGAAGTATGCTCTATTCAACAACAACAAGACTTGACATCATGCAGGTTGTAGGACTCGTGGGTATATTTCAATATGCACCTAAATAAACTCACTTAAAGGAAGTAAAGAGGATATTCAAATATCTTAAAGGTACCTTAGAACTTGAATTATGGTCTCAAAAAGATAAATACTTCAATCTAACTGCAAAAATTGATGCAGATTGGGCTGGTAGTATAAATGATAGGAAAAACATCAGTGGAGGAGCATTTCTTCTAGGATAATTCCTAGTAGCATCACTAGGTAAGAAACAAACATCTAGAACATTGTTTACAATAGAGGCATAATACATTGTCGTTGCATATTTCTGCACACAAGTTCTTTGGATGAAGAAAACATTAGAAGATTTACAAGTAATATATGATCATCCCATTACTATTAAATTTTGTTGATTATTTGGGTTGGTTTTCATTGATGTCAACCCTTGAAGAAAGTCTGGTAGCAAATTCCGGTAGCACAAAGATTTGGGTAATGGAACCAAGTTTGATTTATGGATAATACTATGAGTTTTGATATATTTGCAGGAAATATTATACTATATGAATAGTACATGTCATACCATTTCTAGTGGTATGTGGAACGTCACATAATTCCTCACGGTTAGAGAGTTATGGCAATGTGAAGTTGGAGAACCCTCATGAGTAATCTAGAAGCCCCAAAAGGTCAAAGTAGTCAAAGTGGTTGCAAAGAAGAAATTATTTAAATAATAAAGTGAAGTGATGAGTGTATAATAAGTCAAAGTGGATACAAAAGAAATTATTTAAATAATAAAGTTAATGGAGAAATTACTAAGTGAACAAGTGGTTAGAAGTGGGTTAGCCCTAAAATAAGGAAAGTGGGTTAAGATGGTTAGAAGTTAATTTAAATAATAAAGTGAAGTGATGAGTGTACTATAAGTCAAAGTGGATACACAATAAATTATTTAAATAATAAAGTTAATGGATAAATTACTAATTGGACAAGTGGGTAGAAGTGGGTTAGCCCTAAAATAAGGAAAATGGGTTAAGATGGTTAGAAGGTAACCCCTTCAGGAAGCTACATGAAAGTAAAAATAAGAGGCAAGGGTCTCTCATTTTTAATTAAACTTGAGAATATTGAATATCTACAAGTGACTGAGGTAACCAAAGGATATCTAAGCCAAATTTCAGAGGGAAGGTGAAGTAAACAAGGCCTAAATTCAAGGGAGGATAAATTCTTTTGATGATGCTTTCTAAGGTATGTTATTTACAGGTCATCTCACCATTTTCACCATAATGTTTTTTTATAGAATGATTCAGAGCATGAAATTGGGAGGCTATTGAGGAAACATATCCAAGTATCTTTGATAAAAATTTCATCTTGTGGGTCGTTGTATTTTTGGAGTTACACTCCGTGGAAAATAGGGTTTGTGGCTAGTCCTGAAACTAGCCTAAAACAGGTGTTTTGGGTACAAACATCATAAATTATTCATAATAGATCCAAATTCCATAATACTGAATTTCTTGGTTAGAGTACAGTCTATAGTATTATGTGTACAATTTTTATATCCATGCAACAAATATTTTTTGTGGGGCATGCTCTACAAGTTCTCTCTCTAGAATAAGCCAGAATTCAACAAGGTCGCCCCCTCAAAGAGGCCTGTGAACATTGCTATATGAATCAAAGTGTTATTTCTGTTGCTATTTCGTATATCATTTCTGTGTATTGTGAATATTATGCTAGATATTTTACTGTCATTCTATCATTTCTAGCATTTCATTTCTGTTCTGCATATTTTATATATCTGGTATCTTGCAAGTGGTATCAGAGCACTTTCCTTGGCAGAAATTGTGGGTATTTTTTTTTTAGGGTAGAGATGTATTCCGGCGTCTTTAAGCCACAGAGATCTGTGATTACGCACATAAACCCGCAGTTGAGGGATTCATACATGCAGGAAATACAAGTGGTTCTTAAGTGCACATCTATTGGCCACCCTTGTAACCCCTATTGGTACCCCTTCGAGTGGTAGCGCATCAGACAACACCTGTGTACGGATCGGCCTAGATCTCCTGAAGCCCTCTTTAGATAAACCTATCGATCGCTGGACTGTTATAGTGTCACTGAGAACAGTACTCGGGAAGATACTCTCTAGTACCTGGGTAGTCGGGTAGTACGGCTAAGGGTACGGTCTATCCTCCTTAGTTAGTGCCCTGAGATATTGGGCCGAGTACTACTATTGGACCCCGCACGTATATCAGAGAGCTATAGCAAAGGGAAAACCCTTTTCTGTAGAACCCTTGAATACCTAACCCTTGGGGAACATAAACAAATTAAACCAGTGAGATCTATTGACGCGCATCTGTGTTTGCATTGCTAAGTAAATACTCTCTAGTCCAGAATTTGGGGATTTCAGCACTGTAGCATTCTTCAGACCAAAGTATAGCCCTACAGCTGTAAAAAAAAAAGAGTCTGGAAATTTTTTCCCCATTATTTGAGACGTATTCCATTAGACTCATCTCCTCCCCCTTGTCACATTCATCCATATCATTTTTCGGCAAAAAATTTCTGACCCCGCCTGCTCCCATTTTTTCACCATTATTTGAGACCTATTCCATTAGACTCATCTCTTCCCCCTTGTCACATTCATCCATATCATTTTTATGCAAAACTTTCTAACCCCGCCCGTTCCCTTTCTAGTTCACCCATCATCATGGCCCATACCCGTAGCCAAGAACTAGACTCTCACTTCAACACCTTGGAATCTGATTTCCTTAAGACCCAACAAGAAGTGCAACAACTCAGTGCTACTATTGCCTCCCATGATGCCTCCATAAATGCCTCCATAAATGCATCCGTCAATGTAGCCGTGCAGTTCGCAATGGCGGAAGTCAAACATGAACTTGAATCTATCTTTATATCACTCTGCACCAAACTCAAAATCCCTCTCAATGACTCTTTTCCTAATGCACATAAAAAGACTAAAGGTGAAACTTCTTCCCATTCCTTTCAACCCCATAACTTTCAAAGGGACATACGCCTTCCGCGGGTGGATGTAACCAAATTTGATGGCTCAGACCCCATTGGTTGGGTCACACAAATGGAACATTATTTCTCTCTCTACAACATTACAAATGACTTGGCCAAACTCTGGTATGGTGTTCTCCATCTAGATCAAGAACGTTGGCAATGGTGGCAATGGAGAAAAACTTCCCGTCAAGGATATATTGCTTGGACCCAATTTGTTGCTAAGATTTATGAACGCTTTGACACTGACACCAACCATTTGGGCCATTTGACAAAATTGAAGCAATCAGGCACAGTCGAAGACTTCATAGCTGCATTTGAGCGTCTAGATTTTCGAACAAAGGGCATGACTGATGCTTTCTTTCGAGAGTATTTTATCAGTGGCCTCAAGGAGGAGATTAGGTCCCATGTCCTCATGGCTCGACCTACGACTTGGGTGGAGGCTACCAAAAAAGATAAAGAAGAACAAAAAATTGTTTCCACTCAAAACTTTAAGCCTTCCTTTATCCCGCACCCTAAACCAGTAAACCCCACTACTCCCTCCGCCCCATTAAAAATCCAAAAATTGACCAGGGCTGAAATGGATGAACACCAACTCAAAGGCCTCTATTATAATTGCGATGACAAATATTTCCCAGGCCACAAATGTAAGGAACAAAATCTCTTTATGGCCATCTCTGAGGATATTCAAGAAGAAGATGATGACACTCCCCCTGTGCCCGAGTCACCAAAAATCCCTGACATAATCCCTCCCTCCGAACCTCCTGAAGTGGAACCGATTATTTCCATCAATTCTCTCACTAGCTTCTCTGCCCTCCAAACCCTCAAGTTAATCGGCTACATCAAGAAAAGAAAGGTCATCATTCTGGTTGATAGTGGCAGCACCCACAATTTTATTCATCGCCGCATTTCCCAAGAAACCCATTGCTACATCCATGCTGTCAACAATTTCCAAATCATGATTGCCAATGGTGGTTCTATGAAATGTGGCGGGCACTGTGAAAATGTGTGTCTCCAAATAGGCGACTACCACCTCAAATCCCATATGTTTGCGATTGACATGGGCGGTTGCGGCATTGTGTTGGGCGCAGACTGGATAAGGACTTTGGGTCCCATTCTCATGGATTTTCATAACTTAACCATGCAATTCGACCAAGGAGGCCACCAATATAAATTTCAAGGCATCACTGTTGGTTCACCTGAGATCATCAGTTCTCATCGCATGGAAAAGATGCTCAAAAAAGATCATTCGGGTGTCATTGCCCAACTCCATGCCATACAAGCCACAGAGACACCACCAGTGCCCCAAGACCTCCAAGCTCTCCTTTATAAACATCAAATAGTCTTTTCAACTCCCCACGGACTCCCCCCTTCCCGCAGTGTCCATGATCATTCCATTCCCCTTGTCCCAGGAAGCCTTCCCCCCAATATACATCCATATCGCCACCCCTTTGCACAAAAAAATGAAATTTAAAAAATGGTCCAGGAACTCCTTACTACCGGAGTCATCCGTCCTAGTACGAGCCCTTACTCCTCTCTAGTCGTCATGGTATTGAAGAAACAAGGTTCTTGGAGAATGTGTCCTGACTTCCGTGCTCTCAACAAACTAACCATCAAAGACAAATTTCCCATTCTTGTCATTGATGACCTTTTGGATGAATTGAGTGGTGGCCAATTCTTTACCAAACTTGATCTTCGCTCGGGCTATCACCAGATATGCATGAAAGAGGCCGACATTCCCAAGATGACCTTTCACACTCATGAGGGCCACAATGAGTTTTTGGTCATGCCCTTTGGCTTGTGTAATGCCCCCTCCACCTTCCAAAGCCTCATGAACCATGTCTTCTGCCCTTTTCTCCGTCATTTTGTCTTATTTTTCTTTGATGATATCTTCATATATAGAAAAACTTGGACATACCATCTTAATCATGTGGATCAAGTTCTCCGCCTACTCTCTCAGCACCAGCTTTTCCTGAAACAGTCCAAATGCTCTTTTGGTGACTCCGAAGTAGAATACTTGGGTCATATAGTGGGAAAGGATGGCGTAAGGGTGGACCTGAGAAAGATTGAAGCTATGCAAGACTGGCCACACCCAAAGACCCTCAAAAGCTTGCACGGATTTTTGGGCCTCACAGGGTATTACCGCAAGTTCGTTAAGAACTATGGAAAGATTGCAGCACCTCTCACGACTCTCCACAAAAAGAAATCTTTCACTTGGACTCCATCAGTTGCTCAAGCTTTTCAAACCTTGAAGACAGCCATGTGCACCACTCTGGTTTTGGCCCTTCCCGACTTCACAAAGACTTTTGTGTTGGAATGTGATGCCTCAGGAAAAGGTATTGGTGCTGTCCTTATGCAAGAGGGTCGACCTTTGGCCTTCACTAGCAAGCAACTGTCTGAAAAGAATATGGGCAAACCCATTTATGAAAAAGAAATGTTGGTGATTCTGCATGTTGTTGAGTTGTGGCGTCCGTATCTCTTGGGGAAACTCTTCCAAATTAAGACAGACCATCAAAGCCTCAAGTACTTTCTGGAACAACGCCTTTCCTCCCAGGAACAACAAAAATGGGTGACTAATCTCTTTGGATATGACTATGAGATCATTTACAAGAAGGTAAAAGACAATGTCGTGGCGGATGCACTGTCTCGAAAATATGAAGACGAACGATCTCTTTTTTCTCTTTCCCTCATTGTACCTGATTGGCTCCAAGCTGTGCGCCAGGAATGGCTTCAAGATCCCAAAATTTCGCATATGATCCAGCAACTGCAGAACAAGGCTCCAGCTCCCCTAGGATACTCCTAGCTCAAAGATGAGCTTCAATATAAAGGTCGCTTGTATTTAAGTAAACAATCCAAGCTCAAATCCACTGTGCTTTCTGAGATTCATGCTACACCCACAGTTAGGCACTCAGGGTTCACCAAAACATATGACTGAGTCAAACGCTCTTTTTTCTGGGAGGGTATGAAACAGGACATCCGTAAGTTTGTCACTGAATGTGAGGTGTGTCAATGCAACAAGGGAGAAACATTCAAATCCCCAGGCACCCTCCAACTAATTCTGATTCCCCCTGCTATTGGGAAGGATATCTCTATGGAATTTATTACAGGCCTACCCAAATCGGGGAATAAATCAATCATAATGGTGGTGGTGGATCACCTCTCCAAGTATGCTCATTTATGCGCTCTTTCCCACCCATTTATTGCATCCACGGTGGCTCAAATTTTCATGGACCAGGTATTCAAGCTACATGGTATGCCGCACTCTATTGTTTCTGATAAATACCCAACTTTCACAAGCAATTTTTGGCAAGAATTGTTTAAGCTACAAGGCACACAATTGCATCTCAGCTCAGCTTATCATCCCCAAATGGATGGTCAAACGGAAGTTGTCAACAAGTGTTTGGAAACATATCTGAGGTGCTTTGCCTATGAAAAACAACACCAATGGGTTCAATGGTTACCCCTCACTGAATGGTGGTACAACACTACATACCATACAGCCACTCACATGACTCCCTTTGAAGTAGTATATGGACAGAAGCCACCTTCAGTTCTCTCATACTTACCAGGTACCTCGAAGGTCCAGGCGGTTGACCAAACACTTACCATTGGAGAGGACATCCTTCGTACCCTTAAAGAGAACTTGGTCATGGAATATAATAGAATGAAGAAGCAAGCAGATCAAGGTCACTCTGAACGTCAATTTGCAGAAGGGGATCAGGTGTTTCTAAGACTACAACCATATAAGAAAACTTCCCTCAAGGCTGAGCATTGTCAAAAGCTAGCACCCAAATTCTATGGCCCTTACATAGTTCTCAAGTGTGTGGGACAAGTCGCATATCAGTTATCTCTACCCAGTCAGTCGAAGCTACACCCTGTTTTTCATGTTTCATGCTTGAAGAAGGTGATTGGAACCAGGTGCCAAATAAAAACTAACATTCCAGAGTTAGCTGAAGAAGGCTCCATTTGGCTATAGCCAGAAGACGTTTTGGACCAGCATGAGCATCGCCTGTGTCAGAGAACCATCAAGGAAGTGCTAGTACAATGGAAAGGCATGACTCCATCAGATGCCACTTGGGAACCAGCTACCATTCTGCAGCATTTTCCACATCTCAAGCCTTGAGGACAATGTTGTTTTTAAGGGGGCAAACATGTTAATGTCCTAACCCGCACATAGGTATATCAATGTATTCGAATGTAATAAAGGCCAATATTAATAAGGCCTTTCAATAAAATAGAATAAGGCAGATGTAAGAAGACCTAATAGAAGCTTCCACTTCTAGAAGGATCTTCCTCTAGATGCTTCTCTTAATAGACATATTTAGTATAAATAAGAGGTGAGGGTATGAGAACCCTAGCTTGGATATTATTGTAATAGAGCACTGATCTACTGGAGGTTTCCCCCTCGAAGAGGCCTGTGAACATTGCTATCTAAATCAAAGTGCTATTTCTGTTGCTATTTCGTATATCATTTCTATGTATTGTGAAGATTATGCTGGATTTTTTACTGTCATTCTGTCATTTCTAGCATTTCATTTCTGTTCTACATATTTTATATATCTGGTATCTTGCAACTACATGGAATATTCACAACATATGAAATGAGAACTGAATAGGGAAATCCAGATATAAAAGAAGAAACTTTCAAAGCATCCAAAAGGTCAAAGAAAAAGGGAAATATGTTATGAGGGAAAAAATATCTATGGCCAAGGGTAAACCACAAAAAATAGGTATGACTACATAAATCAACTTGATTCCATTGTATGCTATATAAACTAACGTGAAATATAAGAAAGAGGCCTACCTAGATCCAACATTTGATGATGTTCCACCATTGAGCACTTCGACCCAAATCTTTATACCTACAACAAGTTCTCAACAAACAAGCATAGCAAGTACATGGTGATAGTATAAAGGCATTATCACATTAGATAACATAATCCATTAATAAAAATTACAAACATGCCCATGGATAATAATCATATATTTGCATGATACCAGTAAGATGGGAAAGGAGTATTTTTATTAATAATTGTTCAACACAAGTGACAACATTACAAACTTCTGTGTCAGCACGGTTTGAAACCAAGGAACCAAGTTCCTTCCAACTGGGCCTCCACCACTTCAATCCTCCACCAAAGGCAATCTCATAGGAGAGAGAAAATGAGGTTTGTTGTAGGAAAATATCCCTGCGGACAGGTAGATTGCCTTAAAGAGCTAGACCCTAACTCTAAGACAGAAAGTGCTTAACGTGGACACTGAATTCCTTTTAGATCTATACAAACTAATGCATGAGGAGGAAGGAGAATAGAAGTACCTCTTTATCGACGTTTGTCCCTGCACGCTTTGAGTTGAGCTCCAATCTTCCACTCCTCGATGAGTCCTGTAGAAAAACAAAGTACGACCACTTCCTACTCTATTGATATTAGCTTGAAAACAGATCTATCTATCAAAGATAAGTTCATGTAAGATCAGACACAAACTAGAAAGAAACAGGCCAAGCAAATTATATTAATGAGGAAAAAACATTGCTTACAGCCATGGATTAATTACAGTAGCTCTGTCAAGTCCTCCTTCTCTACCCCTTGCTCAAAAGATCCACTATCTGAATGATGACAATTTCACTGATTGCTCCCTATGAGATCATAGGTCTCTTTCTTCCAAAATATCTCTGTTCTAGCACCACTTATGAGATCATAAGTTTGGTGTGATTCTCTCTTTCCATCCTCTTTCACCATTAGAAATCTTGCTTATATAGCCTTGGAGAGGCTTTAACCACTTGAGATATCCTTGGGGAAGTTGAGGATTTGCCTCCTTCAGTTGAGGATCTGAACTAAGATCATGGCTGGACTAGGGATTCGAATCCAACTGCCTTCCAAGAATGAAAGAATCCTTCCCCCATTCATCTCAACAACTTAACTACTGCCCAGAATAGGTAGCGCTCCCTCAAAAGGACCATCAGAGCGTTGTAGTGCTCCCTAGTAGACTTTAGGGGGTTGCCAGAGCTCTCAAAATCTATAGTGCTCCCTCAAAAGGGCCAAAGGAGCTTTATAACGCTCCCAGACAGTGTAAGGGGGAGCACCGACGCTCCCATAAGAGGTATAGGGGAGCGCTCTCCTCCAAAAGCTAGCTTTTTGAGTGTTTTCAAATGGCAAAAGGTTTGCAAGCTTGCTGACTCATTTCTCCTCTTCCAAATCAAATGTTTGAGGTGTTTCAAGTGTCCTCCTCATGTCATTATAGGCATGACATAGGCATCATGGCAGCATGCTTTCTTTGACACTTGCGACACTTGTGAGCAACATGCAAAACTTGTGACCTTGTGAGAAAAATGTGACACTTTCGACCTTTGTAATGACGACACTTGCGACACTATCAAAGTGTGTAATTTTTACGTGTAATAGATTGCCCCCCAAAGTATGAAGTTAGAAGATAGGAACTGATAACTGAAATGCTTTGTAGACTTTCAAGAAAGGGTATAGACATAGAGAACCTGACAGAAGCTGCACACAAACATCCAACAAATATTATGACATGTTTCAAAACCCAAGGCATGCATACCTATGCTTGGGTGATCAAGACTTGCAAGACATGGCCGCCATAAAATACACTACAGATCCATAATTGTATTGATAAAAAGTTATAGCCACCGAAAATACACTATGGATCTATACTCTAATGACATGAACTGATCATAGCCACGAAGAATACACACTGGATCTACGAGATGACAAGACATAGCCATGACCAATACAAAGTGGATCTATGTAACAGTATATGTGTCATTGTTCAAGAGAAACTCCTTCACAACCTGGGCAAAGTACATATCAAAGTGATCACTCAACCCAGGGTCTTCTTACCGATCCCAATGTAGTATGAATCTAACCATGTGAATAGATGTCCTGATGTCAAACATGGCATAAACCACTTGATTACTGGTCAATGATGTAAACCGTTAACAAGCACGAGGGAGATCACCATTAATGTCAATGATTCCCAAGGTACTCTAAAACATTCCAATGAATGTGAATAGATGAGCTGGAGTCAAATATCCGTGGAATCATCCGATCAAAGTTAAATGATGTAAACCTACTATTGAATGTGAGGAGGCCTACCATTGAGGCATGCAGGTCCCAAAGTACTAACTGGTTTCTAAGCCTAATTCCTGGATAACGTGCTGAGGTTGACAGGAATAAGCTCGTCGAAGGAGGGCCTTGATGTATCCCCCATCAACGACACAAAACAGACATAGAGATGTAATTGGTGGATCAAATGGACATGGATTGACATGGGTATTGAAACAAGATGTTTGGGATGGCTAACTCTTGAGGCATATACTTCCCTTGAACACTGAGGCACAATAGCAGAAACATGACATGGACTAAAACTTGATGATGTAGTGGATGTTGTGACTTGCGTCAGGGTGATCCAAAGGAGTGAAAGAAACTCAAAGGATTGGCTCAGTGTAGAGTTTCAGCGGGTTATAATGCGTGCATATGACAAAGTGTCGTGTTCAAGGGTGACTCTAAGAGTTACTTGGTAATGTTCTCAAAAACTGCTTGGCTTGCTTCTTTCAATTTTCCCCCCATCCAAATAGACAAGTACCTCTTTTTAATTTAACGAGCTCGAGGAGGATAACACATGCTCGATAAAACTCACCTTCGGTAAGTTCCTCTTCCTTTGTTTAACGAACTAGAAGAAGTAAGGGTTCGATCCCATATGGGCCTATCGATGTGTGCTTTAGCGAGTCCAAAGACAGAAAACGCAAAGTTTTTTCAGGATTATAGAGTTTGGAAAAACACTTAAAAGAGAACTCTCTCAGTTCCTTTTTCGTACAGTAGTCCAACGAGACCAAAAAATAGATAAACTATCGCTCGAAGGACGCCCTTTCAAAACTTTTAATGAGCATGAAAGGAAGCAAGATCACTCAACAATATTTTCATATTTAGAGAGTCTGAAAAGGGTTTAAAGATGACTCCAGGGGGGTTCCTTTTTCGTGTGTCCATGCGGGTCCGAAAAAGAGATAAAAGTCTACTCGACTACATTCTCATGTATTTACGAGCATGAGAAAGAACAAAGACTAAGCTCGGTATGCCCCCAGCTTGAAAGCTCATGGCTTAACTCCAGAATGATTATCAAAGGCTGGAGACATGCCCCCCAAGCTTCAATTCATTCACCGACTTTGAGGTTGTCACCAATTTCTGTGCTAGATGGTGAAAAAGGATACAAGTGGATGAAATGAAGGTTCAAAAATGAGACCTAACGAAAGACTCGACTCGACATCGACAAGATCTGGCGAAAGACTCAACTTGAAGGGAGAGGTGATTGTTTCATTTTTTAACGAGCTTGACACAGGAAAAGAACTATGCTCAGGACCTCTGTTTCATTTTTTAATGATCTTGCCACAGAGAAGAGAAACTATGCTCGTGATATCTATTTCATTTTTTAATGAGCTTGCCACAGAGAAAATATACTATGCTCATGACCTCTGTTTCATTTTTTAACGAGCTTGCCATAGAGAAGAGAAACTATGCTTGTGGTTTCATCCGAATCATGGCTTCCAAGAGGATAATGCTTTGGAAGGGTACCATGTCGAAGGATAAAATGTGGTCATGGCCTCCAGGAGATCTTCACTGGATGGAAGATAATCACTCGAGAAAGGACACATGTCGAGGGTCGTGATAGGAGTAAGGAGATCAGGCTCCAATAATCCTACCGAAGAGATCACCATGTCAACTACCGGATCCAAATCATCAGAAGTAGAGGTCATGGGAGACAAATCCACATAATTGACATGCGGTGGGGGTGATACTGTCTGCATATAAGAACCACTTAGGGAGGTAACCCAGTCGGGGCCGATGAATGAAAGTTGTTCAATAGTCACAATTCTTCCATTGTGAGGAAAATATATCACACGGAAAAGAGTGGATACAATAGATTTCATGGCATAAACATAATCCCGCCCAAGGATTAAAGTGAAATCCAAGGGGTCTCGGACTACCATGACATCGATAAAGACAGTTTTCCTCCCAAAGTTACAGGAAACTGAGGAAGGATCCATAAAGGTTGACTAGTTCTTCTATTAAAAGCTAACAGATTCTGTGTAACTGGTGCAAGTTGCGGATAACCAAAAGTGTACCAAGCAACAAAAGACAAAATACTAACGGATGCACCTTCATCTATCAACATTTGAGGAACGTCCCGACCACGAAACTGTATCATAATCTGGAAAGGAATGTGGGAGGGAAGACGAGGTCTAGTTAGCACACCCCAATAAAAAAGGATGGCCTCATTACTTGGAGGGGGTTTCGCAGGAGAAGGAGGAATTCCCCCCGGTATGGTAGAGTCTGTATTAACAAGAAAAACATGGGTAGTATCAGGTTTACTCTCTAGAAGGAGAGCAATATCGACTGATGATGGGATCAGATCGACCACGCAAGCACTCTTCAAAGGAAGAGTGGGATTGAACGATGATGGAATCGGATCAACCACTTTGTCACTCTTCAGATGAAGGGTGGGACTGACCAAGGAAGGGACTAGATCAGTCACTTTGACATTCCTCAATGGAGGAATGGGATTGATTGATGGAAAAACTAGATCGACCACTTTGGTGTGACTCTTTTGTTGAAGAGCGGGGCTGATCGATGATGGAACTAGATCAACTACTTGGGTTTGTGGTTCAATCAAGGAGGAAACTAGATTGACCACCTGATCAACTGGACTGACCGGGGATGGAACTGGATTGACCAGTCCATCAACCAATGATGGGTTGGAGGAAAGCTTACGATAACCTTTTGGAAGTTGAAGTTTTTCCAAAAGAGAAGAAGCCTCATCCATGCGAGGACAAAGGTGAGAGTAATGATCACCTTTACATAACATGCAAGGGAACTTGACAGTTTTCTTCTTCTTACCAACCTGAACATCAGTAGTTGATGGGGTATCATCGACATGACCAACAGAGGCCAATGACATGGAGGACCACATTTCTAAGACCTGAGTAAGACTGGGGCAATCCCTCAGAAAGTGGTCACCCTTGCAAAGGCTGCAAGGGAATTTGGGTTTTGGATTCTTCATTTTAATCTTGTTGACCTCATCAACACTCCCAGTACTATTAACAGTAACTGGTTTCTTAGAGACAACATCTGATGTTGTTGGGGCCTTTGTCCTTTTTGGGTTCTTCTTCTTCTTCTCTTTCCGTTTCTTCTTCTTCTGATCAACCTGGCTACTTGCTTTAGAGCTTTCACTAGGCGAAGAAGGAGAAATGGAAGGAGACTTAATGGGTGAAGAAGGTGAAAAGTTTACATGATGTTGATGTGTGGGTGGTGTATTGACATCCAAAGTATTAGGTGCAACTGAAACATTGGGAGGATTTGGGATCACCGGAGTGGGGAACAACCAAACTGGTAATCCGATAGTGAGTCTTGGAGGACTCAGTGTGGCAACATATGGAGGACCAAAGTTTCCAAATGAAGGAAAGGTATAAGGTTCCCTAGGAGAAGGGGTTCCTCCATTGGTACTCACAGGATTCGATGCCATTAACACTGACTCGACCTAAGGTCCACTAAGTAAAACAAACAACACATGCTACGAATCTGAGAAGCAAACAACCAAACAAACCTTCCTATGATGAAACCACTAGTTGGTGATGAAATCCAACATCGCGAGATCAAAATAGGAAGGGGTGGGGATAGAGTGGGTGGATCAGTTATGTTGGCGACCTACTTAACGGACTTATGCCTTGGTGCAAGCTTCCACGCAGTAATTGTGGATTTACCCTCCAAGGAGCCTGAGTGAGTTTGACCAACGTCTGTTCCAAGTACAGTGAGACTTCCCTTCACCATCACCTTATGTGAGACCCTAAATATTGTGGCTACTAAGGTCACCAACTCGTAGTCAGCCCCTGGGCGGGAACATTCGACAGTCCAGTCAGAACGTATGGGAAGGATAACAAGTCCGAAATCAACTTGAAAGGATTCCACTCAACATTGTGGGTATACCTTCCAGTGACCCCCAATATACAATCCAACCACTACAAACAGTTGGGCCACGGAGGGATAATCTCTGTAACTCACCCGAATGCGACCTCGTACATAACCCCTGTGTGAGAGGGGGATCCCAGCAAGCCAATACGACAATTGGATTTAACTCTCCCTACTGCAAGATACTAAGTTTGTTTGATAGCTTTGGAAAGTTATCCGTTCAACCTATTCCAAAGCCCTACACCTTAAACTAATGTAGGTTTGCTAACAAAGATGTAAAAAGTCTGATAAATTTTAATTAAGTGTTGATTTTAATGGTTGTTGTTTACTCAGAGGGTGTATGAAAGTGAAACTGATGGAATGATGACTCAATTCCCAAAAATATGCATGAAGTATGATAAGCAATCGTTTCTTTTCAATGAATACCTATTTAAGGGAAAGAAGAAGAGTCCTTTTCACTATCAAACACTTGATAAGGAATGCCCTCAATCAATTTTGTCCTCAATCAAATCCAATATGATGCTACAACATTTCAGAAATGCAAACTAATATGAAAACTAATCACTAAGATGTACTTTTTTTGTTTGTATGTGAATGATGATCAATTCAATGAAAAATTTCTCTTTCCAACTACCCTTTCAGATAAAGGAGATTCGGACAAGAAAACGCAGATTTCGCACAAACAACACACCCTTTTGCAATCAAACAAGAGAAAGAAAATCAAAAACACAAAAGGAAGGAGAAAGAGATTGGATCAAATGACCTCAAAGAACCAAATGAGAAGAGTCACAGACTTCAA
>ML790875.1:716389-731740 GCA_009831015.1 Picea engelmannii | reverse complement strand
ACCGAAGTGGTCAACAGGAGCTTAGGAGATCTGTTGAGAAGTCTGGTGATGGAGAATCACAACAGTTGGGATCAGATTTTGCCACAGGCAGAATTTGCGTACAACGATTCAGTGAATCGAAGTACCGGGAAAAGTCCATTTCATATTTTGTATGGGACACAGCCGAGAGGAGTGTCTGAGCTTCGAGAGCCAGAACAGGCTAAAACTACCAGCGCAAGGGCTGAAGAATTCACTGAGGCAATGCAAGAACTTCACACAGAGGTGAAGTAGCGGATGCAGAAGACTAATCAGGAGTACAAGCGCAGAGCCGACCAGAGGAAGTGACAACTTCAGTTTGAAGTTGGGGACATGGTTCTAGCGCACCTGAGGAAAGAGAAATTCCCAAGAGGAACATACAATAAGCTCAAGATGAAGAAAATCGGGCCATGCAAAATTCTGAGGAAATTTGGCCAGAACGCATATGAGCTTGAGTTGCCAGAGGACATTGGGATATCTCCGATATTCAACATTTCGGATTTATACCCCTACAGGGCTGAAGAAGCAGACACTGGAACTGAGGAACCAGTGATCCCGTGGCAATATCAATTGCCAGTTGCACAGAAACCTCAGATGGAGTGCATACTGGACAAGAGAGTTGGCAGGAAGACCAGAAGAAAACAATATTTTGAATACCTGGTAAAATGGAAAAATCACCCAATGGAGGATGCCAGCTGGGAAGATGAAACAGTAATTTTGAAACATGGGTAGACAGTACAGGAACTCATGAGCAGGAGCCCATGAAATCTTTTGAGCCGAGGAGTATGATGCAGGAGCATCGCTCAACTACCAAGCGAGCCAGCGCGTGGAGAAAGAGAGACAGCTGGACAAGCCAGCGAACTTCATATTTTCAATTTTACCTTGGTATTGTTGCGCCGCCGTTTAATCAAGGGCATTCAAAGCCGAGCACACTTGTATTATATTATAGATGGGAAGGCACTTAATACTATTAAGGCTGATAGGTAGGAATTAACTGTAGATTAGACAGTTTACCTTTTGAGAGGGAAAACGAAGTATAGACACCCTCGCTTGGATGATTGTAAAGGATTCTCATTCAGACAGGAGCAAGAGAGAGCAGAACAAAGAGCTTGTGAAGAACCTCCATGTACATCTATTGAATTAATAGGAAGAGCTTTGATTCAATTCCATGGACGTGTTTAGTCTCTTTGTGTTGTTGATATTATGCTTTTGCATACTTGCTTCTTTTTATGCTTATCTGTTATATGTTGCTTATGTGATTTCGTATCAGGTTAGAAACCTGAGAGAATGAGTTTCAATTGTTTCTCTGCTTAGGCCAGGAGATTCCTGCATCGAGTGCAGTTGAATACCTCCGCATAGAGTGCGTCAAGGAGGCTAAGCAGTTGAACCTTTGCTCTCATTTTGTTCAGAGTTGGGTTGAGTTATTCGAGCCGTGTAGGTGAGTGCAGGTCGAATTCGAGTCTCAGTAGCAAGTCTGAGAAGGGGAAGATCGAAGCTGTTGTGAGCGTGAAGGTGCAAGGGTCAAAAGACTTCATCACTCTTGGCGGTATTTGAAGGCCGAGCACCGGGAACGTATCCAGAGAATCTCTGGAAGAGAAAGAAGAACAAAGCTCAGGAGAGATAGTTCTTTTGTTTCACTGTGGGAGCTGACCCCAGTAAAGTTTGCACGGGACAAGGTGGTGCAGCGAAGAACTCTGCAGGAGAAGGAGAATCGACGGTTGGTAATCCAAGGGAAGTTTTCCAAAATCCCAAGGATCATCCGATCGAGGGGGAGTTGCGCGAAAGATAGTCCCTAGCACAGGCGTGGAGAGCCAAAGTCCATCGGACTTCGGAGTTTCATAGTTCGGGGGTTGGTAAGGCGAGAGTTCAATACCTCGAGGAATCCCGAGTCACGATTCATCGAATCAATACGAGCCGTTGATCAGAGAAGGAACACGTGGCGCAGGATCCCAGAGGATCGGGGTTTGGCGTTCGGTGTTTCACAGGACAAGAGTTTTATACTCTTCGAAATTGCGACCGGCGATTTCCCGATTCAACCTGAGTCATAGATCAGAGAGAGGACACGTGTCGCAGGATCCCTGGGAGTCGGGGTTCGGCGTTCGGCGTTCCTGGAGACAAGAGCTCAAGCTCTTTGGAATCGCGACCGGCGATTTTCCGAATCGACCAGAGTCGTCGATCATAGCTGGACAGGTGGCACGAATCCAGAGTTTCGGGGTTTCGACGTTCGGGGTTTTGTGATACAAGAGATTTATGCCCCGGGAAGTCGCGAGTTGCGATTTCCCGAAGTAACGGGAACCGTCGATATGCGGAGGGACGCGAGGCATCAGATCCCGGATATCGGGGTTCAGCATTTCGGGGTTTTCGACACCAAGGAAACTTGCATCACGGATTCGTGACCCGCGAAATCCCGAAGAGGATGTGGCAAGGTGGGTCCCCAAGACAGAGTGGGAGACAGGTGTCAAGGCTTTAGGCCACACCATGGGATGCTGACAGGTGGCATCGGAGATTCGGGGTTCGGGGTTTTGTGTTGCATAAGACACATAGCAATATAATCGCCGATTTTCCGAAAGGAAATTCCCCGAGAAGAAAAGGACGTTGACCGTTGACCATCGGGGTTCGGTATTTGGTCGTGTATGTGAATTGTGTTCGCGTGAACCGCGAACTCCCGAGTCGCGATATCCCGATTTTCGAAGGAGGGGGAAGATAATTGGAGGAGCCTACTGTGGGTAGTGGACTCCCGAGGGAGTTGAAGAGTGTTGAATCTTCGGGCCCGTGAGAAATTGAAGGTCCTGGTGGAAGCAACTTGCTCAGTGAGGGGTGGGTTGCGTCAGTTGGCAAAGGTGTTCACACAAAACCACTGAATCAACTGTTTCCTCCTCCATCTCTTGGGAGAGATCTCTTCAAGTTCCTGCAATATGCACGAAAGTTCCTACAACAATCTCTTCTTCCATTCATTCAATCTTGAATCCATTAGTCAATGTTTTTTTTATTTTTCTTTTGTTTGGTGGTGGTTTGCTAAAACTTTGAAAGTCACATCAACTGATAATAATTCTAAAACCCACACTAACTTGAAATAAAATGAAATGCATTCTTGTTGAATGAAAATCTACTTCTACTGAATCAAATGCACACCCTCTTATACTGATGAACTCAACTACTGAATCAAATCTAATACTGCAGAAATCAAGACTCTGCTGTTGTTGAATAAAATCTACTAAAATGAAAACCTCTTTGTTGCTGAATGTAATCTAACACTGTTGAAATGAACCTCTTGCACACTAATGAATTTGAAATCACTCTTTACTTCTACTTGCAGAAATCAAATCTTCTTAGCAAAACTTCGGAGCCCACTCTCCAATCCTTTTTAGTACCTCCCCGACAATGGCGCCAAAATGTCGAGCTCCAAATATACCATATGAATCAACATTTAATTGTCAACCCGGGAAGGTAAACTTAGAGGAACCAGCGCAGGAAATGCGGGGTTGAAGAGGGGGTTTAAAGAATGACAAACTAATCTCTGAACTGTTAAAAGAAACTTGTTGAAAGAAGCTACTGTACTCTACTCTGTTCTGCACTCGTTTGCACTACTCTATACTACTTGGTACTGTTCTGCACTAACTTCATAAAACTATTCTGTATTAATATGCATGTAAAAGATCTACTACACACTGATGGTTGAAAACAATTAAGTTTCTGCTACTCTTATGCCAAGTGAACTAAACCATTATAACTCATGAACAGGACTGAAATTAAACTGTTAGAAATTAAACACAATTTCTGAGAAAAAGAACCTACAACCATCTTTCTATTATAACTGAAGATGCACTGCAATCCTGGGCAGGGGTCCCTTCCTATCCAAGTTGCATTGATAGTTAACCATTAATCCATTCTTATAGACAAGCTTCAGAATTAATAAAAAGACAAAAGACTAAAATAAGAAAATGCGTTCTTGTTCTATTTCATATACTCAAAAACGATTACATTCCTCCAAGCTGTGTTCTCTGTATCAGCTATTCCCCCATCATATCTCAAGCATAGCAGCATTTCAAATCCCCTCTACATATTTCTCTACATCATTTCTCCCTCCTGACTGTTCGAGACGAGCTCTTATATAGAATGTAGATCGGTTTCATTTTGGCTCCTGCCCATCAAGATAAGCAATATATTAATTATGAAATGGTTACATTACAATAGGATCCAGAGATTTTTTCCAACCGAATGCAAGAAACCTAGGAACGATTAAAATAGAAAATCGAGCATATTGTTCAATGCTAATGAGTTGTCCACTTTTAGTTGGAGGTTGCAACGTAGCAATCTCATTTTGAGCTCGTTCCACCTCTGGGAAATCCACACTGCATGGCTTTGTGCCCAAGAAGTTATAAAATGGTTTTAAGAATATCACTGGAGGATGAGACACGTTTTACACAGTCAATCATGCCACGATTTTCTTCCTTGCGTTATGCACGAATTTAAATGCTTGATACCAGTTGTTTCAACGATTCAAAAAAACAGTTTTCCCCCTGCGTTACACATGCACAGATTTATGAAGTGGCAGAGGGTGCCAACTGTTATGTCAAGGAAAGGTCCAGCTGTAGTGATTCCTCCTCAAATCGTAGAGCACTCTATTTGGATATTCAGAGTCAAACTTATCTTGGTATTTATAATGGATGGCATTTTGCATATTGCCCAATAAACCCAGAAATTGAAGTAAATGATGACCTTAACAATTTGCAAATCTTGAATAATATTGCCAAGATCTTCTACTTGAAAAATTAAGAAGAAAGCATTCCCAAATAAAACACAAACATACCCTGGTCCTCCACTAGCACTACCGGGGATAACAATAACCCCATGTCTTTTTGCAAACCATTTAACAACTTCAACATCATCAGAAGCACCAGTTGGTAACTTTGCTCTAGAGATAAATCACTCCTTGTCTTCCCTTTACATCATTTGCACCAAGAGGTGACAGTGCATCCAAATTATATCTTTTTTTTTAAGCCCTTTCCTTCACCCATTCAGGGCCAAGCTCCAGTGAATACAGAGCAAGCTTTTGTCCAATGATTGAAGCACATATTGGGATATTGTCTTGTGTTCCAAGGCCCTCGACTTCAGAAGGATATGCAGCCCATCATGCCATAAAAAAGAGAATACATTGATAATGTGTGGAGCCTCTTCACAAGTATGTTTCAACCCATAAAATAATCATAAGTATTATCCACTACAAGCCAACACCCTGCATTTTTGCAAAGTTAGATATTCTCCACAGAAGAGGATTATTGTTGCATTTATAATTGAATCCTTTGCTCATTTGTGTTTTTGGAAGTGTTTCATGATTTCTGTATACAGCGGAACATATATGTGTAACAGAGTATGAATAGCACAGAAAGAATGCCATTTTCTAAACAAAAGACTTGAGGAGAGTAAACAATATCTTCAAGAACCAGCAAGAAAATGTTATAAATCCGGAGCCCAACAGATATTAGCTTGAAAACAGATCTATCTATCAACGATAAGTTCATGTAAGATCAGACACAAACTAGAAATAAACAGGCCAAGAAAATTATATAAATGAGGACAAAACATTGCTTACAACCATGGATTTATTGCAGTAGCTCTGTCAAGTCCTCCTTCTCTACCCCTTGCTCAAAAGATCCACGATTTGAATGATGAAAACTTCTCTGATTTCTCCCTATGAGATCATAGGTCTCTTGCTTCCAAAATATCTTTGTTCCAGCACCACTTATGAGATCATAAGTTTGGTTGATTCTCTCTTTCCATTCTCTTTCACCATTAGAAAGCTTGCTTATATACCCTTGGAGAGGCTTTAACCACTTGAGATATCATTGGGAAAGTTGAGGATTTGCCTCCTTTAGTTGAGGATCTGAACTAAGATCATGGCTGGACTAGGGATTCGAATCCAACTGCCTTCCAAGAATGAAAGAATCATTCCCCCATTCATCTCAACAACTTAACTACTGCCCATCATAGGTAGCGCTCCCTCAAAAGGACCATCAAAGCATTGTAGTGCTCCTTAGTAGGCTTTAGGGGGGTGCCAGTGCTCTCAAAATCTATAGAAATCCCTCAAAAGGGCCAGAGGAGATTTATAATGCTCCCAGACAGTGTAAGGGGGAGCATCGACGCTCCCATAAGAGGTATAGGGGAGTGATCTCCTCCAAAAGATAGTTTTTTGAGTGTTTTTAGATGGCAAAAAGTTTTCAAGCCTACTGACTCATTTCTCCTCTTCCAAATCAAATGTTTGAGGTGTTTAAAGTGTCCTCCTCATGTCGTTATAGGCATGACATAGGCATCATGGCATCATTATTTCTTTGACACTTGCGACACTTGTGAGAAACATGCGAAACTTGCGACCTTGTGAGAAAAATGTGACACTTGCGACCTTTGTAATCACGACACTTGCGACACTATCAAAGTGTGTAATTTTGACGTGTAACAAGATTATCTCCACAATAGGGAAAGAGCTTGGGGGTTGAACACTGTGTTCAGACTTGAGTGACAAAGGGATGAAGAATCAATATGAAGTAATTTCTCCAGAGTAACTTTTTTCTCAAAGTTGAATGCTTTCTCCTCTTCTCCATAGCTCAAAATTGTGTTTTTATAGTCTCCAAAATGCAACTGAAGGGTTGAGTTGGAATGTTTCTAGTATGTTGAAGGCCAAGGATTAGAGATCTCTTGTCATGACATGGAAACCCGAATCCATTTTTGTATTTTCTGGCACAAATCTCAATGTACACGGGTTGTACTGGAGCAGCCTGCGTATACGCATATTGTATAGCAGATAAGGCGTGTATATGTGGAAAAATGTGAATTTTTTTATCTGGATTCATCAAAAAGGGATGACAAGTCTGCATAGGGAAACAGAAAAGGGCCCTATGTGCAAGATAGAAATGGTGGGGAAAATCTTGCTATAATAGATTCCCCCTAATGTGTGAGATCAGAGGAGTATCTTTGTAAGGTAGCTAGAGAGGTAGTTGGGGGGGGGCTAGAGGGCCCATAGTGATAATAGTGGAGGTCATTCAATGCAAGGTGGACTAGGTCCACTATATTATTAAATAAGGCCCACTATGGTAGTTAGATATAATAAATGGGTAATTAGATATAATAAATGTAAGAGGACTTCTTAATGTAAGGTAGCTAGAGAGGTAGTGGGGGGGGGCTAGAGGGCCCATAGTGATAATAGTGGAGGTCATTCAATGCAAGGTGGACTAGGTCCACTATTAAATAAGGCCCACTATGGTAGTTAGATACAATAAATGGGTAATTAGATATAATAAATGTAAGAGGACTTCTTAGAAGGTTCTACTTCTAGAAGATTCCTCCTCTAGAATGTTCTTAGGTGATGGTAGCACTATATAAAAGGGTTCAAGCAATGTAATGAGACATGAAGAGAAGTATTGTATTTGGAGCGATATCTCAATAGGAGGATTCCCCCTTGAAGAGGCAAGTGAACAGGAGAGGATCCCTTCCATAATAGGATCCATTGTATGGTGTTGCCCTACCCTAAGGGTTTGATATAATAAAGTTGTGGTTTTCTATATGGTTTCTTATATCTTGTGTGGTGATTGTAGTCATATATATTTGAATCTATTGTGATATTTTGTATTCATGTATTTGGTTCTTAACAAGTGGTATCAGAGCACTTTCCTTGGCAGACATTGTGGGCAAATATTTTTTATTTTTGCAGATTTTTTTTCGGAGAAGAAAAAAGAGGGCCATGACATTCCAGAACTTTTAGGTATATTTATGTGAAAAATATGTAGAAACAGGTTGTATATATGAGTTCCTCTCAGAAAAACACCCAATTTGAAAAAAAAAAATCATCTAAAACAGAGTCCGAGATATCAAGATATTGAAGTTTTAAAATTTGCAAATTTTCAGGGTTTTTTCCGCGGACGGCGGCGCGATTTGTTTATATATATATAGAATATAGAGGCCTAATTTTCTCAAATAAATTATATATCTGAGTTCCTCTCACAATTTCACCCAATTTCAAAAAAAAAATCAGCCCAAACAGAGTCCGGAAAGTGAAGTTATGAGCATTTTAACTTCAACAGTTTTTTAGGGTTTTTCCAGAAAAAGCCGCGATTTTCTGTCGAAACTTATTGGGTCTATTTTTTGGGTTTTTCATGACGGATGCAGGACCAAAGAGTTCATAGGCTGCTCAGATGGCTATTTCCTCTCAAACCCTGAAAGAAATTCTTGAATCATTCAAAACCCAATTGTTTCACACATTGGATGACAGATTGGATGCATTTGTACATGGCCTCACAGTCAGCCTCATAGATAGCCTCATATACAGCCTCAATGATAGTTTTCATAGTATTCAAGATTCATTGAATAACATGCAGGAGGTATTTCTTATGGAGGGCCTCAGGGATGAATATAATCAAGAAATATATGCTTGGTATGATTTTGAGGCAGATTGTGATGATTGGTATATGGATAGTTGTCATTTCTGGGATGACAACCACTTCCATATTTTATTTGATGACTCTACTCCACCTTATGTAGAGAACATCAATGTCCCACATCAGGAGCTAGTTACCAGTGTTCATTCTGCATATTCTACAGTGGTATTATTCCTTCAAGATTCTGCTACGACTCTTTTCCACTATGTGGATGGATCTTCTTATTTGGATCCACATGATAGGTGTTAGTGTTTGGAGCATCATTTGGAGTTGGTTATTGGGTTCCAAAATCTTCCACAGGGAGTTCACATGAGCACTTGGACATGGGACCCGGGCTTACAATGGTGGTTGGACTACTTCAGTATGGTGGATTTCCTTTCTACATGGGACCTTGGTTCTTCAGCCTTCTTCAGCATTATGGTCCACAATTATCCATGGGACCCTCGTATATGGTTGTACATCAAGCGTTGAGGACAATGATTTCATAAGGGGGATGGAATGTAAGGTAGCTATATAGGTAGTGGGGCGGGGCGAGAGGGCCCATAGTGATAATAGTGGAGGTCATTCAATGCAAGGTGGACTAGGTCCACTATATTATTAAATAAGGCCCACTATGGTAGTTAGATATAATAAATGGGTAATTAGATATAATAAATGTAAGAGGACATCTTAGAAGGTTCTACTTCTAGAAGATTCCTCCTCTAGAATGTTCTTAGGTGATGGTAGCACTATATAAAAGGGTTCAAGCAATGTAATGAGACATGAAGAGAAGTATTGTATTTGGAGCGATAGCTCAATAGGAGGATGCCCCCTCGAAGAGGCAAGTGAACAGGAGAGGATCCCTTCCATAATAGGATCCATTGTATGGTGTTGCTCTACCCTAAGGGTTTGATATAATAAAGTTGTGGTTTTCTATATGGTTTCATATATCTTGTGTGGTGATTGTATTCAGATATCTTTGGATCTATTGTGATATTTTGTATTCAGGTATTTGGTTCTTAACAATCTTCGAAGGCCAAAATACATTATAAATAACCCGGGAGTGGAGTGGTAGAGAACCAACTGGACGAACTCATTTGCTCATTACATTCTGTACTGACTATGCATACATGGCTGCCAAGAATACAATGCATATCCATGTGGAAAATATAACAAATGATTTTTTTTGGCCATGAATAGGCAAATACAAATGTGGTTATATGCCAAAAGTTTTCATAGTCATGAACAAGGCCTAGTGAAACTAGTCTCAAAATCAATCTGAAGATGTTTATATACCATGGAGTACAATCTAATCTCCCATGATTACTGAAGTTGAATAGGTGTTGGTCCAATGAAAGGGAAGAAACAACTTAGGAAAGATGCAACCACATAGTGATGTCTTCAAGTCTTCTACACTATCCACCAAGGGTGCAAGTCTACATCATGTGAATAAAGGAGTTGAGGTTGAACATAATGAGACATCATTTGATTACAGGTCATTGAGGTATACCGTTAAAAAACATGAGATAGCCTACCAATAATGAAAGTAGGTATCAAGGCACCGAGTACATTCCTACAAGTGTGAATAAAGGAAGTGGTGTCGAACACTTGATAAATCCATTAATCATGAGACATTTATGTATTTCCATCTGTTAATGGCGAGATATCCTACCACTATTGACTGTTACCCTCAAGGTACTCATAAAACTCTAGGTCCCATATCCAGAATAAATGAGTTGAAGTCGATGGAAAGATACCCACTAAAAGGAGAGCATTAAGGAATCTCTCATCAGTCAGCATGAGGAACAAAGAAGGAGCTTCATGATTTGTTGGATATTGGACAAATAACATGTTCACGAACCAACAACCCTATGTGTCTTTCACCTGTACCAAATGCAAGCGGTATACAAAAAATACCCTCTGAATAGCAACCAATGATGAAAATTGCTGACAAAGATGAGGAAACCACCAATAAGGATAATGGCATCCAAGACACTGCATGAATCCCAAAGTGTGAATAGATGGCTTGTCATCGAACATAAGGGAAACCACCCAGTCAGGGACCAATGACGAAATGTTGATTGATGGGTTCATGGTGACCTACCGATGAAGCAAGTAGGGCCATGGTGCATGATAATACTATAGTATCATGTGATTTTGTGACAAACTGAGGGTATAGCCGACATGCAAATTCAATATTTATGAGGAGTGGCTGACACAAGTTGCTAGACTTCCTTTGAACAAGATCATGAGACATATGGTAGAATCTGACAACATAGACTCAATGATGTGACTATTAGATGCAGGAGGCATCAATAACATTCTCTATAGGGACTAGAAGAGTAAACAGTCGATAGAGAAAACTCTGTAATAACATCAACTTCCTAAGGCCATGATAAAACCAAAATTATGATGACACAAGGACTCAATAATTTTATGCTATGTTCAAAGGAGACACAACTGTTGCCAATTATAATATAGTACTCCCTTCCCACCTGTCTTTTTTTTTTTTTTCATAACAAATTAATGCTATGATACAGAGGAGGAAACGAGTGTCACAAGTAAGAAAAAATAGCAGTGGAACGTACCTATGTTCAATGAAAGGAAATGCATGTGGGAGATGGACACTCGGGGTGATGTTCCCTCCAAGGTATAGGGTGTTAAACTACGAAGGATATAAACAAGGCTCTGATTGGTTGAGGATGCAAAAACTACTTAGGCAATGGTTTATAACGCAAAGCGAGTACCAACTAAAGGCTCAATATTGCAATCAAGGGAATGAGATGCAATCACAACTTAATGCCAAAAAATATCCTTTTTTATGTCTTGTAGTCTACTTGGTGTGAAAAGGGGGTAAGCTTGTGCCAAATAGAAGTCTTTTCAAATCCAATCTACGAGTGTGAAAAATACAAGTTCACTTGGCAATCTTTTCTTTTTGATAACAAGTTAGAAAAGAACTTAACTAAGACTCATGACCTTTCAAATCCAATTTAACGAGTGTGAAAGGGACAAATCACTCAGCAATATTTTTTGGTTTTTAGACGAGTCGGAAAAGAGCTTAACTAAGACTCATTTTTGGGAGTCCACGAGGAATAAGGCCACATGTGCATGAATGAGAAATGAGGCTCTTCATAAAGTCATGTATTGAATTATAATGGACTCCCAGTCCTAAGGAAAAATTCGGCATGGGCACCAAATGAAAAAAAGGATCTAACTAGGGAACCCATGTTTGGTAAGTCTCTACCATTTATTAGCGACACTATTTATAGAAGGCGAGAGGTTTTGTGTAGCAATAAATGGGTTCGTTCCTAAGGTATAAAAATTGGTAGTCGAAGGATAATGAAAAAATGCACGATGGAGTGGATACCTATCCTATATGCTAGGTTATGAAAATACATGCCCGAGTTGACGAACGACCAATCATGATGCTGAAATCCTCAAGAAAACTGAGTCAAAACTACAAAAAACCAGCTCAAAACCACTCTTGAATTATTCCATGAGGTGAAAAAATAGCACGAAACTATATAAAGTGGGTAAAAATAGCTTATAAATAGTAATAAAATCGAAAATTACTGTATCATTTTGATTTTTACCCAAATAGTGCAATTTGGACCAAAATACCTCCAAGATTCAAACGATGATTGCGAGAGCATCAGGTAACAAAATCAAGAACTGTCTAGATCAGGTAACTCTTAACCTCATCCTCTTCAAATTCAATGGATTACATTTTTGAATTAGGTTTCAATTTTTTAGTTTTTGAGGGAATAAACTGGGATTTTTGATATACACAGGTCGCCTTTGTTGAGGTCATGTGTACTACGAGGTATACACCCCTGTGTGAACCATGGGGAGCGTGTATTAAGCCCTACATGCAACTGTGTGAAAAGAAAGTCATGTATAGGTACGCAAATGGGCAAAAAGAGGGGTTCTAACTCAAAAATGTTTTTTTTTTGTACGATGGTCCTGGAATGGAGAGAGCAAGAGCATGAGGAGGTATATGCAGTTGTGGATCGAGATCCTGTGGCTAAAGAAGCTCTAAAAATATGTGGCTTGTACAAATTTTGGGTTCTCAAAGGAATGAGGGCCCAAGTGAGGTTGTTGGAGATGTTGGTGGGTTACTGGGACTGTGATAGCAAAAGATTTATCCTGGATGGACAACCATTGAGGATCAAAGTAGAGGACATCTACTTCTTGATTGGTCTATCACACCGAGGGGAGGTTGTGAACCTCAATTCATGTGGATTAGGAAGTGGGATGAAGATCGAGAATTATATCGATGCCCACTGTGTAGCAGGGACTCCCAAGGTGGGAATCCAAGTCCCCATCCAGGCAATAAGTAACCTCAGTTTGAAGATCATTGGGCTCATGCTTACCAAGATCATAGGTTCGGCCTCGTTGCATCAAGCATCGAGACTACTTATGTTTTACGCAATAGAGTGTGCTAGACCCACTGTCTATGATTGGTGTACCTCACTGCTGGCCAATATGAAAAGTCAATTGATAGAGTGCAAACAGGGGAGTAAGTGAAACTTTGGTTTTGCCTCTATTCTTTGCAATTTATTTTTCAAGCGGGTTCCATTTCTGGGACCTAGAGTGGAGATCCTTCTTAGAGAACCACATGATCTAGCCATGGCACGGTGGATCGAGGTGATGAGACAGCAGGGGGGAGGTAGGGTATCAACACCCTCCAATGATGATTTTTTCTTCTAGTGGCAAAGGCAAGTCATTGCTCTGGATGACTATCCCTATGCAAGGATCAATTTCAGAGGAGATCCAGATATGCCACTTCCACCACGGGATGCCTACGATGATATAGGTAACAAGTTTTTAAATATTTCATTTTTTTTTTGTATTTTTGTATTTAAGGAACAAAATAAAATTTTTTTGGATGGTCTTTAAATATTAACTAGACACTTGTGTAATCGCAAACATGGGTCCACGATGGCCAGAGGGATTTCTTTGACATAGACGGAGGAACTGGGGAGAGGAGGTGGCAAGAGGAGAAGCAGAGAGATTCCTACAAAACATGCAGGGCAACCTGTCTCGTTTGACATAGAGTAATCCTATGGTTTAGGTAGAGGATCTACCTGAAGCCATGCAGTGACAAATGGTTGGTGTACCTAGAGCATGGGTACGACTCTTCCGACATCTCACAAACGTCATGGTTTTCTACCATGACACGCTTCCGACACCACAAGCGTAGATGTTGTGGGATATGTATACCAACTATATATGTGTATTGAGGTTTTTAGCCCTAATTTTGTAATATAAACACCATATTTTGAAATATATAAAAAAGGGATCTTTGGATTTACTTATATCATACAATGTGTACATAGATTTAATGGTTTTCTTTTCTTTATTAATGTGAAAATGCTAATCTAAAACGTAATTAGTGTAGGCATCAGATACATTATTAGAACTCCTAGGAATGTGATAATATGTAATAAAATCAAATTGTCGTTCTAAAAGATGTACTCGCGGGAATCAACGGAGTTAAGTAGGATCACGCACATGGTAACGACCGTTCAACTGACAAACTACTAAATGGGAATCTAGGAGAACTTCTAAAGAGTGAATACCATGCAAGATAGCATCGCACAAAATTTCTATTACGATGCTATATTCGACCACATTATTCATGGATGGCCCTAGGAATACGCCACCTGAAGACACCAACATACCCTTGGGTGAGTAAACCACCCAAGAAGAGGAAGCTAAGTTCTATGTATGATGACTAGCTCCATCTACGAATCCTATGTTGATGATTCCTATGATGAAACCACTAGTTGGTGATGAAATCCAACATCGCGAGATCAAAATAGGAAGGAGCGGGGATAGAGTGGGTGGATCAGTTATGTTGGCGACCTACTTAATGGACTTATGCCTTGGTGCAAGCTTCCATGCAGTAATTGTGGATTTACCCTCCAAGGAGGTCAAGTGAGTTTGACCAACGTCTGTTCCAAGTACAGTGAGACTTCCCTTCACCATCACCTTATGTGAGACCCTAAAGATTGTGGCTACTAAGGTCACCAACTCGTAGTCAGCCCCCGAGCGGGAACAGTCGACAGTCCAGTCAGAACGTATGGGAAGGATAACAAGTCCAAAATCAACTTGAAAGGATTCCACTCAACATTGTGGGTATACCTTCCAGTGACCCCCAATATACGATTCGACCACTACAAACAGTTGGGCCACAGAGGGATAATCTTTGTAACTCACCCGAATGCAACCTCGTACATAACCCCTGTGTGAGAGGGGGATCCCAGCAAGCCAATACGACAATTGGATTTAACTATCCCTAATGCAAGATACTAAGTTTGTTTGATAGCTTTGGAAAGTTATCCGTTCAACCTATTCCAAAGCCCTACACCTTAAACTAATGTAGGTTTGCTAACAAAGATGTAAAAAGTCTGATAAATTTTAATTAAGTGTTGATTTTAATGGTTGTTGTTTACTCAGAGGGTGTATGAAAGTGAAACTGATGGAATGATGACTCAATTCCCAAAAATATGCATGAAGTATGATAAGCAATCGTTTCTTTTCAATGAATACCTATTTAAGGGAAAGAAGAAGAGTCCTTTTCACTATCAAACACTTGATAAGGAATGCCCTCAATCAATTTTGTCCTCAATCAAATCCAATATGATGCTACAACATTTCAGAAATGCAAACTAATATGAAAACTAATCACTAAGATGTACTTTTTTTGTTTGTATGTGAATGATGATCAATTCAATGAAAAATTTCTCTTTCCAACTACCCTTTCAGATAAAGGAGATTCGGACAAGAAAACGCAGATTTCGCACAAACAACACACCCTTTTGCAATCAAACAAGAGAAAGAAAATCAAAAACACAAAAGGAAGGAGAAAGAGATTGGATCAAATGACCTCAAAGAACCAAATGAGAAGAGTCACAGACTTCAA
>ML790875.1:673773-702395 GCA_009831015.1 Picea engelmannii | reverse complement strand
TTCCATGAGGTGAAAAAATAGCACGAAACTATATAAAGTGGGTAAAAATAGCTTATAAATAGTAATAAAATCGAAAATTACTGTATCATTTTGATTTTTACCCAAATAGTGCAATTTGGACCAAAATACCTCCAAGATTCAAATGGCGATTGCGAGAGCATCAGGTAACAAAATCAAGAACTGTCTAGATAAGGTAACTCTTAATCTCATCCTCTTCAAATTCAGTGGATTACATTTTTGAATTAGGTTTCAATTTTTTAGTTTTTGAGGGAATAAACTGGGATTTTTGATATACGCAGGTCGCCTTTGTTGAGGTCATGTGTACTACGAGGTATACACCCCTGTGTGAACCATGGGGAGCGTGTATTAAGCCCTACACACAACTGTGTGAAAAGAAAGTCGCGTATAGGTACGCAAATGGGTAAAAAGAGGGGTTCTAACTCAAAAATGATTTTTTTTTTGTACGATGGTCCTGGAATGGAGAGAGAAAGAGCATGAGGAGGTATATGCAGTTGTGGATCGAGATCCGGTGGCTAAAGAAGCTCTAAAAATATGTGGCTTGTACAAATTTTGGGTTCTCAAAGGAATGAGGGCCCAAGTGAGGTTGTTGGAGATGTTGGTGGGTTACTAGGCCCGTGATAGAAAAAGATTTATCCTTGATGGACAACCATTGAGGATCAAAGTAGAGGACATCTACTTCTTGATTGATCTATCATGCCGAGGGGAGGTTGTGAACCTCAATTCACATGGATTAGGAAGTGGGATGAAGATCGAGAATTATATCGATGCCCACTGTGTAGCAGGGACTCCCAAGGTGGGAATCCAAGTCCCCATCCAGGCAATAAGTAACCTTAGTTTGAAGATCATTGGGCTCATGCTTACCAAGATCATAGGTTTGGCCTCGTTGCATCAAGCATCGAGACTACTTATGTTTTACGCGTAGAGTGTGCTAGACCCACTGTCTATGATTGGTGTACCTCACTGCTGGCCAATATGAAAAGTCAATTGATAGAGTGCAAACAGGGGAGTAAGTGAAACTTCGGTTTTGCCTCTATTCTTTGCAATTTATTTTTCAAGCGGGTTCCATTTCTAGGACCTAGAGTGGAGATCCTTCTTAGAGAACCACATGATCTAGCCATGGCACAGTGGATCGAGGTGATGAGAAAGCAGGGGGGAGGTAGGGTATCAACACCCTACAATGATGATTTTTTCTTCCGGTGGCAAAGGCAAGTCATTGCTCTGGATAACTATCCCTATGCAAGGATCAATTTCAGAGGAGATCCAGATATGCCACTTCCACCATGGGATGCCTACGATGATATAGGTAACAAGTTTTTAAATATTTCATTTTTTTTTGTATTTTTGTATTTAAGGAACAAAAATAATTTTTTTTGGATGGTCTTTAAATATTAACTAGACACTTGTGTAATCACAGACATGAGTCCACGATGGCCAGAGGGATTTCTTTGACATATACGGAGGAACTGGGGAGAGGAGGTGGCAAGAGGAGAAGCAGAGAGATTCCTACAAAACATGCAGGGCAACCTATCTCGTTTGACATAGAGTAATCCTATGGTTTAGGTAGAGGATCTACCTGAAGCCATGCATCGACAGGTGGTTGGTGTACCTAGAGCGTGGGTATGACTCTTCCGACATCTCACAAACGTCATGGTTTTCTACCATGACACGCTTCTGACACCACAGGCATAGATGTTGTGGGATATGTATACCAACTATATATGTGTATTGAGGTTTTTAGCCCTAATTTTGTAATATAAACACCATATTTTGAAATATATAAAAAAGGGATCTTTGGATTTACTTATATCTTACAATGTGTACATAGATTTAATGGTTTTCTTTTATTTATTAATGTGAAAATGCCAATCTAAAACGTAATTAGTGTAGGCATCAGATACATTATTAGAACTCCTAGGAATGTGATAATATGTAATAAAATCAAATTGTCGTTCTAAAAGATGTACTCGCAGGAATCGACGGAGTTAAGTAGGATCACGCACACGGTAACGACCGTTCAATTGACAAACTACTAAACGGGAATCTAGGAGAACTTCTAAAGAGTGAATACCATGCAAGATAGCATCGCACAAAATTTCTATTACGACGCTATATTCGGCCACATTATTCATGGATGGCCCTAGGAATACGCCACCTGAAGACACCAGCATACCCTTGGGTGAGTAAACCACCCAAGAAGAGGAAGCTAATTTCTATGTATGATGACTGGCTCCGTCTATGAATCCTAGGTACACCGAAGACTCTGTTGACATCTTCCAACCAAGGAAACAATCGATAAGCAAGATAAAGAAAAAATAAAATGGGGAAAGAGATGTATATACACTAAATTTACATTAGTATACAAATATTTCCACCCAATATTAGGGCTCAAGTGTAGTACCTTTGCAAGTAGAGCCCATTTCTGGGCTCAACCAATTTATTACCTTCATAATCTTCTAACTTGTAGGCTTCGTTTTCTAGAACACGTCGCACGATGTAAGGATCGTGCCACATGGGTTTAAACTTGCCTGCCCCTAGTGGTTCTTTGTCTATTTCATATAAGAGGACCAAGTCACCCTCAACATACAATTGGGGATAGACAAACTTGTCGTACTGAACCTTGACACATTTCTTATTTTCCTCGATAGCCATAAAGGCGTCTCGACACTGCTCGTCAAGACTCTCTAGGTGCACAAGGCATCGCTCTAAGACTAAAGTGTCAGGTAGGAGCTCGACTGCCAACTTGAGAGAAGGGATTTCACATTCAACATGAAGGATCAAATCCACACCATGCACTAACTAAAAAGAGGAAAAATCGGTGGCAGTCTTAACCAAGGTTCGGTATGCCCAAAGCGCAGGATATAGCATGATGTGCCAATTGGAATTACTTCGACCGACAGTTTTTTGAAAAATGGTCTTGAGAGACTTGTTGACGGCCTCTAATTTCCCATTTTCCTGGGGGTAATAAGGGGATGAATTATCATGTCTAAACCCCATCTTAGATGCTAGTTCTATCATCATTTCATTCTGAAAGTGAGTGCCATGATTAGTGACAATCTCACTCGGGATACCGAACCAGATGATAATTTGGTTGAACATGAAGAAGGTTGCACTATTCCCATCATATTTAATGGTAGGCATGGCCTCAACCCACTTAGTAAAGTAGTCGACGACCATGATAATGTGTTGATGCCCCCCAGCTGAAGTTGGGTTGAAATTGGCGAAATAAACCCCCCACTTGGTGAAGAGACTGATGGCAATGACTGGGTGAAGAGAGGATGTATGCGAGCGCATTTTTCAAGTGAACACCTGGAAGGGGTGACACTTCTTAACTTCTTTGATACAATATTTAAATATAGTAGGCCAGATATAACCGACTCGCAGGATTTTTTGGGTTGTCACAAGCCTAGATAGGTGACCACCACAAGCCCCTTTGTGGAAATCATTTAGGATTGACTTGGCTTCCTCATGAGTTAAGCAATGATGCAATATATTATCTACCCCTTGGCGATACAAAGTGTCAATGATGATGGTATACTTTTTGGCTTGGTATCTAACATGCCATCGATCATCTCGTGAGAGATGCTGAACGAACTTCAAGGTTTGAAGATATAAAACAATGTCTCCATACCAGGGGTCAGAAGACAAGACAAGGAAAATGTGTTCATCCACAAATGAATCAACATGGATAACATCCTCATCTAATCATGGAAAATTAGATATTAACTCTGCAAAAACTAGTGATTTCTTGGACTTGGCCTAAGCAAATTCAAGATCGAACTCTTGTAAGATGACAATCCATTTATTATATTTCCCCCCTATGATACACCTGGTAAGGATGTATTGAAATGGATTTACATCAGCCACCACAATAGTCTTGCAAAGAAATATATAGTGATGTAAATGTTGGACTGCGTGAACGACAACCAAAACTAGCTTTTCAACGTGAGAGTAATTAAGCTTAGGACCGACTAAATTTCGACTAAGATAGTAGATGACGTGCTCATGGATATCATCAACCTCTTGAACTAGAACCATACCAATCGTCTCTACAGGCACAAAAATATAAAACAAGTAATATCTACTGTAATTAGGGGATTTCAGCAGAGGGGCCGATACCAAGGCTTTCTTCAAACTGTCAAAAGACTCTTGGGCTCGCTCATCCTAGATAAAAGGTGTGTCCTTCTTCAAGAGGCACATGAAACCCTTAATGATATTTGCATAATTCACTATGAATTGACGTAGAAAGTTAGCTTTCCCCTGTAAACCTTGAAGTTGTCTAATCGTGCGTGGGGGAGGCAATTGAAGTATTACCTTAACCTTAAGAGGATCTACCATGATCCCGATCTCGGAAACTAAAAATCCTAAGAGACGACTAGACTTAATGAAAAATATGCATTTGTGAGGGTTTAACCGGATTATATAGTAATGACATCTTTCAAAAACTAGTTGAAGGTGTATAACATGATCCACTCTCTTGCAAGAGTGAGTAGCAAGATCATCAAGGTAGGCTTCGACTATGTGCTTGAGATCACGAAAAGAGAAATTCATGGCACGTTGGAAGGTTGCTCCAGCGTTTTTAAGGCCAGAAGGCATTTTTCGATATGCAAAAGTACCCCAAGGACATATATATGTCATCTTGTGTTGGTCCTCAGGTTTGATCTGGATTTGTTTATAGCCTAAAAATCCATCCATAAAATAAAATATCTCACTTCCCACACACTCATCGAGAATCTGATCAATCAAATGCATGGGGAAGTTATCTTTAGGACAAGCCTTGTTCAGGTCGTGAAAATCCATACACACATGGACGGTTCCTTGCTTTTTATTCACAGGAATGGTGTTGGATACCCATTCGATCAAGGGAACTGGATAGATGAAGCCAACGTTAAGTAGCTTCTCCACCTCTACCTTAATAGAAGGGGCCTTCCTGGGATTTACAGCTCTAAGACATTGTCGAACAGGTTTAGCATTCGGGTAAGTTTGAATATCATGTTCGACAATACGAGGGTCAATCCCTGGAATCTCTTCATATGACCAAGTGAATACATCTCAAAATTCTTTGAAGATTTCAGTGTAGATCAGAATTTCTTCTAGCGAACAATCTTCACCGATATTTACGTTCTCAATCTTGCCAGGGGTATGAGAGATATCGATCGGGATGGTAGGATAAATACTCGCCCTATTTCCTTTGGCATAAATGTCATGCGTATCAAGTGGAACTATAGTGTGACCGACTATCTCACTCAAGGTAGACCGAAATTCATCTTGCTCAATTCTTTCAAGACTTGGGAGAAAATAAGATCGATGATGCATATCATCCCAAGGTCTCTCGGAACCATTCATGGATTCGAGGATGGGTTCGAGGATGGAACCATTCTAATAAATCATGTGAACAAGACAACGAGGTGGCCCATACAGGCCTAAGAATAGGATCCTCCTCCTCCGTTTGTGAGGTAATAGGATCGGGATCGATGAAAGAGTTAAGAATAACTGGATATGCAATCTTCACTGCCGATAGTGGCATAGCCATGCCAACATGCAACTGACCTTCACTCGACGAAGTCAGAGAAGGTAGGGTCCATGGATCACTAATATAGGAAGTGCAGAAAGGAATGGAACTCCCTGCTAAAGCATGCCTACTAGACATGGCGTAAACATGGTGAGTTGGTTCCGAAAATTTGAAGGTACCCATGAGGGAAGAATACATTTCGATGCCGATATTATCAGTTGTTGGCTGAGAATTGTTGATCACAGGGATCAATGATCCAAAAAATGCGTTAGCACTAGATTATGCAAAGGATAACAGGTTGATAATCATGATATCCCCTTGATGAATAGAACAAAGATTATGGAAGATGAAGGATACGACAACGACCATAGCACAGGTCTAATTGTGACCTAGTAACAGGTTATAATTAAGAGGTGCATCAACTACCTCTACCTCCACCTCTATCATCTTCCCACCTAACTGGACTAGAAAGGCAGGGAGAATACCGTGAGGGTGGAAGGAATGACCATCAAATATAGTCAACATGTTTGACAACTTGGAAAGGGTCAGAGAATCGATAGCTTTCCAACAGACTAGGGACATCACGCAAGTGGCAGCACTTTCATCAACAACTGCTCATTTGATAGTACACTTGGAATAATCCATGTGGATTTGGAAAGCCACATGGTAGGGTAAGCGAGGCTTCACATCCGTGAAGCCAAACTTGATAACTTTCAAGCCACTAGGTTCTAGATCTCCTAAGGTAGAGAGTAAGGCATTCCTCTATGATGGACATGTTTGGAGTACCTCCAAAGCTCACATTGCACAAGGTTTTTGGCCTAGATCCTCAACAATAGAGTAGTTCTGGGCGGCTCTAGCATTAGGGTTGTGAGTAGAGCACTTGACTACTCCTTTTGAAATACAAGGTGGTGGCTCTGGTTTCTCGATCTGTAGGTTCGTCTCCGGAGGGGGAGGAGGATCTTCTAGACCGGTACTAGATTTTGAAGAGCTATAATCTTGAGAGCGGGTGGCTATATCAATTTTCGCATCGACCATATTGATAAAAACATGGTCACCATATTACAACAATGGGTTTTGACTTCCATCGGGCACATTTCCGGTGTTCGAAGAGCTTGAGGCTAAGTGATGGTTGTGTGGGAATGGATTCGTCAACACAACGGGCGGTAGATTTAAAAGCCTCACAACCTCCATGAGTTTGGGGCATAAATGTGTAAGGTGTTAGTCAATACAAATTTTACAAGGAAACTTCACCTTACGTTTCTCTTTCTTTCCCTCTCCAGCATTATCATTATGCTTCCCATTATTATCTTTGTCTTTGGGATTGTTACCATTTTTCCCACCCTTACAATTGTTTCAACCTTTCCTTTTATTCCCATCTGATTGTTGGTCACCATTTGGGTTTTTTTACTATTGCACGGAATGTACATCTGCCAACTCGGTGGGTTTGGAGGATGCAGACAAAGATGATCCTCCAGTAGGCTTCATCACCGAGTCTGTGGACTTTACATTAACAGACCCTACAATTCCATCAGCATGAGGTCTGGGTTTTTGCCTAGGATCGTAATTTGACCACGGTACTTCTGGAAGAAGGTGATATAACATCCCAGACTAAGCATATATTAAATCTAATTGTTGGGTTCTAAAGATAGCTTCTTCCTAATTGGAGACCCCAGAGGTGGAAACGTCCTTTGATATAGGAGGATGCAAAGACTTTAGGAACCATTCTAGGAGAAAGGTCGGGGGTATAGGAGTTTTAATCAACCACCTTCGTCTATGTCACTCCTGGATATGATCCGAGATGTGAGTGGTGGTGTCTTGGCGTAAATTTGAAAAAATTTCAAGGCCAACATCATAACAAATTGGCAATTTAAAGTGATTGATAAAGGCCACCACAAAATGATTAAATGACCCATATGTCCCCCTAGGTAGCTCAATGTACCATTGTGAAGCAACTCTAATGAGAGTGCATTGAAACAATCGTAATCTAATAGAATCATGGTTCAGGGAATTCAATGAGCACCAAAGGTGAAAGGTAGTAACGTGTTCACCAAGGTCCTCTCCATTCTTACCCTCAAACTGTGGAAAGTATGAAGAAAATTTGGTGGGGACAGGGGGCCATGTGGGATCATGACTCACTGGGTCATTCATCAACTTAGACAAGTCTGGCAGATTGAGCATGGCCAGAAAAGGGAGACGGGGTTGTGACATCTGGCCCCATCCTCCCGTCAAATATTGTGTGTTGGGAACTACATTCCACCCAGAATTATGGTAAGAACTAAATCCCTATCCGGAATTATAAGGCCCTCCTTTGGGTTGATTCGTATAGGGTGGGTTGGGCATCATTCCAGCAGTAATGTTCTGATAAGGATTGTGAAAATTTCCCCTAGATGGATTGGAACCGGGTTGGGGGTTTCCCAAAGTGTAATACTGACCTCCTCCAGGTGGGAACCCAGAGGATTGATGTGGATTCATCATGCCAAACGTATTGGTCAAAATCGACACCGAGGAGGTAGGGATATAGGGCGGAACTTGTTCGTCGGTTGGGTTGTTCCATCCAACCATAGAAGGATTAGACCTGGGGTTAAGAACAAGGACACTTCCTACATTAGGATTCATTTGGGGGATATGAGAACCACCAAATGGGAAAGGAGTGTAAAGAGGTGTAGTGCCGCCAAGTCCAAGGCTAGCGTTAGGGCCAACAGCTGGGATGGCAGTCGAAAACTACGAAGTGAAGTTAGGCATACCATAAGAAAATGGACTAGAAGCCATAGGGATGGACAGGACATTGTAACTTGACAAGTGACCGAAATCCCCAAAAGGGTTTGAGGCAAGGGATGAAGCATTAACTACAGGACGAGCCATAGTACTGATATAAGCCTCTGACACTACAATTGTAGTGGCTGCAGGAGTCGAAGGGGTGCCATTAACTATAGTGGCTATGGGAGTCAAAGAACTCCCAGTGTTCTGAAGACTAGACTCAATAATCATCCTTGTGGAACCACAAGTCTGAAAGGTGGATGTGTGTACCACTTCTAAAAACTCTACACCTTTTAGAAGGAAAAAACCCAAAATCCGGTGGTAACTATAACAATCGATGGGACCGGCGGGGATGCTGGTCCAAATCCACGATGACTTATGACTCGACAAAATAAAAAAATTCTAAGGCCAACTAGTAGTCAAATAACATACCAAAAATTCAAACGACCAATATGCATGTAAACGGGCTAAAGTGGTTGAGTGGCCTCCCTCGCTAAAGAAGATATGTCTCGTCCAAGAGGGACCTGAGACTCTTCGCTAAAATTTGGAGGTAACAGAATCAGTTATAGGCTCCCTCGTGGGCTTAACAACCAGTCGATCAGATCCCCCTGAAGAGGTAATTCTCCATAAAGGTTGTGTGTTGTCCAACCCCTATCTGACCTAGGGTACAAGCAGAATAACCCCTGGAAGTAACCTATGAGATACCTAATTCAAGCAACTAATAAAACATTGTATAACCGATGCACATGCGAGCAGTTGTAAGTATGGATCACCATATGGGCAGGGTAGCAAAGCCCGAAACCTTGAAAGCATCTCCTCTCACAGAGGTACGAGTACTAGCAAGATTCCAAAATACGAATAAATCCACAAAAATATCTCTGATTCTAGGTGAGTATCCAAGGGTTATCCCTTCAACAAACATTGCACGACCTCATGATTAACTCTGGTGTGAGTGGAGCCTCCTGATATCACCAATTATACAATGGACTTCTCAACTCCCTATCTTAGACACATATGTTGATTTAATTGCCTTGGAGAATTTTACTCACAAAATTCTATTCCAAGGCACTAAATTCTAGACTAGCTTGTGCACCCTAAAAAATAAAATCGTGACTAATCAATTTTAGTTTAAAGCGTAAATTTTATTGTTCGTGATTACTCAAAAGGGTATGGAAGTGAAACTCATGATGTTATGACTTTGCAAGAAGATAAATATGAATATAATGCAAAGTCTATCTTTAACTTTTCAATGAATGATATGCTGATAAAAACAGTGCAATTTTCAATTTCAACTTTGCAATTCAGAAGTAAAATGTAATCTTTTGCTAAATGCACTAAGCTAATGGTAAAGGTTCAAAGGAAAAAATGCTAACCAATGAAAAATGCCTATTTTTTTGTATTTTCAATATATTAAGGAGAAAATGCATGGACTGAAAAGAAACCTGATATATAAATTCTACTATGTATAAACGAAATAAATCAAGTAGAATACCAAGCAGCTAAGAAAACAACCCAGGGTTCAAGGACAAATCAAAAATGAAAAAAATGAGAAAGACTACGCCCATAAATTCAACTCCAAACAGGTTTCCTGTCAACCCAGAGAAGCTCACCAGGCACTACAGAGACCTAAGAAGGCTCAACAAACATCAAATCCCACCCGGCAGTCACTAAACCAAGAAAACAAGCAAGGGAAAGTGGTATAAGCGATTTTTCAGGAGAATAGTGCGTATATAAACAGCTTGCAGTGAGAAAGCATGCATGTATACGTGACTATCAAAGAAAAAGGAGCATACAGGATTTAAAACAAGGCTAGGCAAGGGCAAAAAGGCTGAAAACTAAGACTCAAAGTGAATAGAATCTGTCAAGCAGTGATACAACAAGAAACACAAAGGAAAAAGAGAAATGAAAGAAGAAAAAATACTTCAACCCTTAGAAGGAAGATCTCTCCCCAGTGGATTTGCCAATTCTGTTACGAGGGAAAAACTCTCTATGGCCAAGGGTAAACCACAATAGACAGGTATCACTGCAGAAATCAACTCAATTCCATTATATTCTATATAAAATAATGTGCAAGATAATAAAGAGGCCTACCTTGATCCAACATTCGATGATGTTCCACCGTTGAGCACTTTGACCCAAAGCTTTATACCTGCAACAAGTTATCAACAAACAAGCATAGAAACTACATGGTGATAATATAAATGGGTTAGCACATTATATAACATAATCCATTAATAAATGTTACAAACATGCCCATGGATGATAATCATATATTTGCACGATACCAATAGGATGGGAAAGGAGTATTTCTATTAATAATTGATCGGTAGAAGTGACAACATTACAAACTTTTGTGTCGGCATGGTTCAAAACCAAGGAACCAAGTTCCTTCCAACTGGGCTTCCACCACTTCAATCCTCCACCAAATGAAAGCTCATAGGAGAGAGACAATGAGGTTATCTCAACAATAGGGAAAGAGCTTAGGGGTTGAACATTGTGTTCAAACCTAAGGGACAAAGGGATGCAGACTCAATATGAAGTAATTTCTCCAGAGTAACTTTTCTCTCAAAGTTGAATGCTTTCTCCTCTTTTCCAAAGCTCAGAATTGTGCTTTTATAGTCTTCAAAATACAACTGAATGGCCGAGTCGAAACATTTCCAGTATGTGGAAGGCCAGTTATCAAAGATCTCCAGTCGTGACATGGAAACCTGAATCCATTTTTGTATTTTCTGGCACAAATCCCGATGTACACGAGATGTAGTGGAGAAGCCTGTGTATTCACATGCTGTATAGAAAATAGGGCGCGTATATGTGGAAAAATGTGTATTTTTTTCTCTAGATTCATCAAAAAGGGATGACAAGTCTGCATAGGGAAATGGAAAAAGGCCCTATGTTCAAGATAGCAATGGTGGGTAAAATCTTGCTATAACAAAGGAAAAAATAAAAAGAACATAACAACAACAGTGACATCTCAGAAGATGATAAAGAAATGGCCAATTTTGTCAAGAGATTGAACAAGGGAACCAATGACAGATATAAAGGTAAGCTTCCATTGATTTGTTTTAATTGTGATGGTATTGGTCATTTTGATAACAAATTTCCTCATAAGAAAAATAAGGGGAATGATGAAGATTACTCAAATAGCAAACAAACATATAAAGGCAAAGGAACCACAAAGAAAGTTTTCAAGAAAATATTACGCACCAAAGAAGACATCTCCTAATCAAATGAAGATGAAGTCAGTGACAGTGAGACAAAAAGAGTTATATTCATGGTAGTAGAAGAATCTGATAAATAAGACACCGAACAAGAATATGAAGAGGCAGAATTTGACTACCGACAATAATTGTTGACTGCCATAGAAGTTATAAGAAGAGAAAAGAGGAAAAAAATAAGCTACAAAAAGAACTAGATAAGAAGGAAGACACTCAATAACTAGAGAAGATCTTCACAAAATTGAAGTTTCAAATAAAATAATATAAAATAATTGAAGAAGCACTCAAAGAACAGTTAGAAGAAAGAGACATGATCATTGGAAATTTGGAAGAAGAGATTGTCACATTGAGAAAGGATCTTCAAAAGAAACATATGCAGAACAAATCAAAATTTTTGGATGACATTATCAACAGTCAAAGTCCTAATCATGACAAATCTAGACTTGTATACAATCAGATAGAAAATGGATCAAGATCCAAAGAAAAATAATAAGAAACATCTTGAAAATTTTATGTAGAAACAATCAAAGGGGATAGGAAGACCTACAAGGAATATTACAGGGACACTCCTCCACTAAGAAGATTCAGATTTCATAATCAACGACCAACAGAAACAAATAGGTATCAGGAAGAATAACGATTCATAAGAGTAACTCCTTTCATAAGATCTTCAACTCCCAGGTATAAAACTATCTTTTTGGTTTTATGTTATGAATGCAATAATTTTGGACATAAAGTTGTAAATTGTAGAGCTAATAGTAGGAACATAAACAAATTTGAAATTCATAGATAAAATGGTTATCCAAGAAGGCCTTGTGAAAAGCGGAGAAGAAGCTACAACAGGTTTGAATCATTGAGCACTGAAGTGGAATGCTACAAGTGCAATAACTTTGTACACATGGCCAAAGAATGTAGAATGACAGTCCCTCCTAGAGAACCACAACAAAACAACAACAATCACAGACATGAGCCTCAAAAGAGAACATTGATAAGACAGAAGAATCGGTATAGAAATGAAGAATGCACACTCACTCTACAAGATAAGAAGAAGAAGCATGGTTGGTATGTTGACAGTAGTTGTTCAATACACAAAGAATAGGTGAACAAAGACTAGGTCCCAGAGATCACAAGATTGGAAATAAAACGAGATGAATAAAATTCTACAGAGAAAAGGAAATATGTCAGATACAAAAAGATTTGGAGAATAATTGAAAGAAAACAAGGACATGTAAATAAGGAACATGTTCAAGAGATTTTACTTTTAGGTATTGTAGTGAAACATGAATCCACAGATAGAAAGAATGAAGTTATAGCTCAGGGAGATGATGAATCTACTAATGAAGATGATGATGAATACACTTCAGAGGAGGAATTATTCTAAGCCATCTGACTTAAAGACTCCCAAATAATATCAATAATAGACAGGGGGAGTCTATGCGGTAGCTGAGACAGGCCAAAGAACCATCCTTTGAACATATTGCATAATTTGAGTAGACAGATTTAGTGAATTCAGTTAGAATAAGTACAATATGATAGATTAATCATTTGTAGTAGTACTTCATGATAGTACAATGACATATAAGTCAAAATTATGGACATTTGTGTAGCAGATACTTGAACCATATGGAGAGATATGGACGTGAAATCAACTTATCTGAACGGGGAACTTGAAGAAGACGTCTACATTGAACAACTGGTTCCTAGAGCATGGTACTCTAGAATGGATAAATATCTATAGTGGGCAGGGTTCAGGAAAGGAAGTGAAAACAACAACCTCTACATCAAGGTAACTCAAGATGATATTTTATTAATTGAAGTTTATATTGATGATATTATTTTTGGAAGTATTGATGACAGGTTAAGCTAGAAATTTGTAAAGGATATGCATAATGAATTTTAAATGTCATTACTTGGAGAACTATCCTTCTTTCCGAGTCTTCACATACGTCAAAGAAACCAAGGAATTTTTATTTCTCAAACTAAGTATATTAGAGAAATGCTAAAGAGTTTTGGAATGGAATATTTCAAACCAGTTATCACTCCTATGCAAACCAGTTGCAAGTTGAGAAAATGTGATTATTCAAAGTCTATAGACCACAGGAAATACAGGTCAATGATTGGTAGCTTACTATATGTGACAACATCCAGACTAGATGTAATAGAGGAAGTTTGACAGGTGGCACGATTTTGAGCAACACCAAAGGAATCACATGTATTAGTAGTGAAGAGGGTTTTCAGATATCTTAAAGGAACAAAAGAGTTTGGATTATGGTATCCAAAATGAAAATATCAATCACTCATTTCCTACAAAGATGCATATTGGGCAGGTTGCATTGATGACCGACAAAGCACTAGTGGAGCAATGTTCTACTTGTGTGAGTGTTTAGTGTAATGTCCCTGGCCATCCATGTGAGTGTTTAGTGTAACTCTCTTGTTCTCTATGTCTGTCCTACCCAGGAAGTGTGCCCCTTCTTTGCTCAATAGTCCTTTGGCTATCCCACTTCCTTTCCAGGATTCAGCAACAGGACGAACAGGAAGTCTCAGAGCACTGTAGTTTCATTTCAACACCTTCAGGAAATCAATCCCCAACAATTCTCTCACCCAGAGAATTTCTCACAGGCCTGACAACCCGCTTCTTCAATCTAGCTCCCAAGCTAAGAAGATACACAAACACAAAATGGCTATGGTTACGGGTTCGGGTATAGTCATGAAGATATGAAAGATAACTCAATGGTGTGTGAATACTCATGGATGATTGACTGTATAGTAGCAATGATGGTCCGTATGATGGATGAATGATGGAAAAGATGATACGAAATGAACTAAGTCCCAACAATATGTATGCATGTCCCCAACTTGAAAATTGTCATGTTGGGAGCTACTTTGGCCCACTTGTACCCAACTTTAGAGCTTAGGATAAAATAATTATCCATACTTTATGATTTAAGAAATATTAATATAATATTCATTTTTGTCCTAAGCTCCCTGGCTTAGAATCTTTCCTTAACTTAGCCCCTCCCTTTCCCTAACTAGTGGAGTTTAGTCCCCCATCTCTTTTATCGTGGTTGGTCTGTGCACAACAATGTATTTTATATTAATTATGGGACATGTACAAAAGTAGGAACACTAGCCTTTAAAATCTAGTCTCTCTAGCCTAATCAAAACATAAGCATCCTAGCTTATAATAACTACCTCACCAGCCTATAAAACATAGCATATAAACAAAGGCTCATTGGCCTCACAAACACATGCACTTAATGTTGATATTATGGTAGCTATGGGAGGTATTTACCTCCACATGTAAACTTGACGAGAATACAAGACTCCAGGAAGAAAGAGAAACCCTAATGAGTTGGATAATAACCCTAGAAGACTTGTCGGCTCAAGAAGATAATATGCATTAGGTTATTAGCCTCCAAGAGAAGAAGTCGGCTAGAAGAATTAATATATACTTAACAGAGTGGTACCCATAAGAAGAAGTCAGCCCTAGTAATTCTACCAGAACCACTATAAATATAGGGCACCAGTCTCTCATTTGACACATCTCAGCAGTTGCAGAGAGCCAGTTCTGTGCAGTGCAGTTGCAGTCTTGTGTGCAAGTTTGGAGAAGATTTGTTGGTGCAACTGTTGTAGCTAGCAGTTACGTTTTGACTTGGACTATCTAATCATCTCTTGTTGGTGCGCTATCCTTGGGGAAATGTGCGATACCCTTTGTTTGGCTATCTAGCCTAGGGTTTTCTTCCGAAATGATTATTTGTCAAGGTTAAGGTGCTCGGAGGGTGGCTTCATCCTATGGTTGGGTGACAAGGGTATTGTCTATGGTAAAACGAGCATACATCCTTCATATTCTAACAGGTTATGGGCCCACACCTCCTTCATTCAGTCTAAACACTAGAAGGAAACATAGCCACTAGGATATTGAGCTCATTGAGGAACTGTCGCTAGGGTTACTAGTAGAAGCAGCTTCCAAGACACTTGTTGCGCCTCTTTCATCACCTTAGTGAGAAAAATAGAGGTGCTTGCAAGCTCAGTTGGGTTTGTTGAGCAGGACAACTGCAAGGAAAAGGGTTAGAAAAAGAAATATAAAACAACAACTAAGAATTAAAACAACAACTAAATTTATAAACATAAGGACATAAGGACAAAAAGAACAATGAGACCCATGTCACCAATGATAAGGCTGATATTAGTGAAAGAAAACACCGAGAAGCAAGGGGACTATGAGTCCCTTCTTCCTCTAAGGGAGGGCTCTTGGACCCCCACAAGTAAGCTCTTCTTACAACTTTGAAGATGAAAAATGAAAATGGTGAAATAATTCTTTGCTAATCCACTCAAGGGGTGACATGGATTGCCCAATGAAATGATGCAAGTATACTCTTGGCAAGGATAAAAGAGTCCTCAAGAGAATAATGGAAGCATAAATTTTCTTTGAATTTCTTGAAAAATGAAGTGTATCCATGGCCTTTTTATAGCATTCCTTTGAGCTATTGTTCAACTAGTTTGTAGTGTGTAAAGAGGCTAATTTGGGAATTTCTAGGTCTTTGACCAACCATCCAATCGAATCCAGTCTAGATTTGAGTGTCAAATCAGCTTGGAAGCTGAAACAGAAGTGGGTGGGAGACTGACCACTGACATAAATGTGTTGTTTCTCAGGTGCATAGGTTTTAGCGACAACAGTCGCGCATCATGCGCATGTGCGTGAATCTTGCATTTTTGTTTCACGCATGTGCGCACGCGCCCAGTGTCTTCATAGCACCCTTCAATTTTTCACTATTTTGTATATTTGTTTTGACCCTTTATGAATGCTTTTGTGTTAATCCAGGTCCATGGATGACTTCATAACTGTTTGACGATGCTGAATTCTTGTAACCATTTGCAGATGAAATTTCAGTGATAACAGATGCCCCATGATGGATGAGGTTAGGAGTATACGTATAGACGAAATACATCAATGTTTCTTCTATTGAGAGTGTTGTGTTGTAAGAGAGAGCAATAGTGGGATCATCTAGAGCGATCCATTAGAGGGAAAAAGGAACCGATAGAACACAACCTTCCATGAGGCATGTAAAAAATAAACTGTGTACAAATGAGGTGGGCATGCCCCATGCTCGTGTCATGTAACTCAAAAAGAGAAATGAAGTGTTGGTGTAGACAACTGCAACACCCTTAGGGGCGGTTGTGATAAAGGAAGAAGACAATTCTGCAGATGAACATACCCTGAATATCAAGCAGTGACAGCTGTAAGAAGTATCATGGATTCTGTGGGCATTGATAGCCCAACCAAGTTCTTCAGCAAGTAAAAGAACTAACTACAATAGTCACAAAGTAAGACCCACCGTAACATGAGAAAGTGTTGAGGTCGAATGTTATGGGGGTCAATGACAGCAGGGAGAAATTGTGTTTCTCCCTGTGTCATCTGAGACCTCTCATTGGATGGGTAATGAGAATCAAGATATTGTCGCCCTTCTGGAAAACTGTGTTGATGTCAACAAAAAGGGGGACGCGACTCCCAGAATAAAATGGCTTCGTGAAATCTACTAGGTGAGGTTAGGAAGTGGAGGAGGTACATGGACAAAGTCAAGATGTAGGAAGACTCAAGATTGCCCTTGGTTGGAGTATATGTGAGATAAAAGTGGTTGCAATTGTTCAACGAGGTCAAGTGTCAGGAGGACAACAAGACAGGGGATAACTTGTGCTAGAGGTGGGACAAAGTGAATAAACTCATAGGGTAGAGATAAGTGGCTTGTGGGGTACTCTGAATATATGGACGATGTCGTCAAGGGTAAAATGATAGGTAGTGCCCCAACCAAGGGTGACATGGGTTGCGTTTTGCCAGAAAAGGGAAGAAGGTCGCCAAAGATGATGACAAAAAGGTAATGTAACTGTTGGAAACAAAGGTGTTTGTACAATAAATAAAGAATAATGTTGGGATAAGTGTACAAATAATGAAACAGGTGCCCCAATATGATATGGTTGGCCCGGGTAGGGCACAATTTTCTTGGAGAACTAGTGGAGGGTGGGGGCCCCATGGGTGGGTTTCTGTATGAGGTAAGTGAAATGAAGGGAAATTGGCAAATGGGAAAACTGATTATGGATGAAATGGAGGGCTCATGATACTATGGAGGTGCAGTCCAAAAATAGAACCGTGAAGAGATAATCTGGGAGTCCATTGGGAAAGCTAACAAAATGAGGAAAAGGACTATGTGGCTTATTCGTGACATGATGTAAGACTATCGGGACTCCCATCCCTAAAGGGTTGTGAAAAACAACATGAATGTCAAAAGTGCAAAAGGGTGCTATGAATGGGAAAATTCATGTGGGTAAGAGTGCTACCAGGTGACAGTACCGAAGATGAAAATGGAGGTGTTGGTACTGCAGAGCTAGAAATGGGGATCCTAGAGGCAAATTTAGAGGGTGTGACTGGAAATGTAAGTGAGATTCAGAGAGAATGACTACATGCCAGTGTTGAGTATATACCTGAAGGGGTTGTGTTGATGTATGATGACCAAGTACCTACACACATGAAAACCAAATACCTGACGTGAACAACATCTGAAGAGAAACAAATATATGAGCATGTATTTGATAATTGTGAATATGCGTATGCATACCTAGTCAGGGTATGAAAAAATGGCATCCCGGGGGCTCAGGATGAAAAGAGGCCCAGGGACGGTCATGATGTAGATGATGAGATTTTGATCCCGTGGCTGAAGACGGATCGAGAAATGGATGCGCGGAGCTCCCGAAATGGTGAGTGGAAGTTTGGAAAAAAGGCCTATATATAGCTGTAGGGCCCACGTTGCCACCTCATTTGTACTTGCTACTATAGTGACTGGACAAGAAGTATTTTGAAAATATTTATAGATTATGGGAGGATGAGGCATCTGATCGAGGACCAGCAAGATTCAGGGTAGTGGTTTGATCATCCTGTATAGAAGTAGGGTTTCATTTTTTGGGCAGGGGCTATACAGAGGGCCATACAGGAGTTTTTATGAGTGTGGACCCCACGTGCGCGGGCGATCGGACAGTAGGCGTGCACACGTGCTCACCTTCCCATCGGATAGACACGCATGGTGACACCGGTAAGGGGGAAAAGGGCATGCACTATGTGCGCGCTTGTAGACTACACAGCTGCGCATGTGTGCACGGATGTGTAGTGGACAGGCGCGCTTGTAAGTTGAGTAGGCGCACATGCGTGCGTGCCTGAATGTTGGATAGGCATGCTTGAGAGCGTGCCTATGTAGTGAACAGGCATGCATACATGTGCACCTGTGGAGTAAATAGGTGTGCACATGTACGTGCCTGTGGGTTAAACAGCCGCACCTTGGAGGCAAGGTTGACAGGTGTAAAACTTATCTTTTTGATGTTGTTGATGGTCCATTTGGCTAATTGAGGACTGTTTTATGTGGTTGCAGGTGAGCTTTGTGCACGATTTCGGTTGGTTGGTAAGAGAGGGATTGGTCCCAACTATGAGACGCCATGGCTATTGAGGAGCCAGGTGTACGTGCGACTTTGGTAGCTTGTGGGTTGCTGAAGTTCTTTGAGTGCCCATTGATACGGGCACATGAGTATCTTCCGCAGTTCCTTATCCAAATGTGGAGTCCGGACCTGCATTGCTTCATAGTGTGGGGAGAGCAGATTTCCTTCACTGTGGTGGAGGATGTGTACTTTTTGATTGGGCTCCTGTTTCGGGGAACGCCCCTACCGACGGAGCCGATGTTACTGAGGGATGTGCCACTAGAGACGGTTTGCCAGAGATACTATTTGGGGCTGAACTTCATGTTGAGCACTGTCGTGAGCATTGGGGTGATGGATTCCCTAGTGCATCGCTGCATAGCAGCGATGATTGTGAGAGTTTATGGGTCACTGGCAATGCAACGGATCAGTGGTGGCCAACTCATTGTGATGGAGAGAGTGTTGGCCAGTGAGCGCTTCACCTGGGGGCTTACGCTGCATGCCAGGATGGTAGGGAAGTTGGACCACTGTCGGTCCATGGATACTGGAGAGTTTGCCTTCGGGTCCATCTTGGTGGCCTAGATTTTGGAGAGGGTGCCTATGTTGCGCCCGAGGATTTTATTGGGTGTGCTTGGGGCACGAGAGCCATGACTAAAGCAGTGGTCGACTGTTTTTCTTCGCCATGGTGGTGGCGAGGGCGGCCACTTTTTTACTGCTGAGGCAATGTACGTGTGGCGGCATATGCCACAGGTGATATTACAGTACCCTTATGCGGGGGTTGACTTGTGGGAGGATCTAGACATGGTGCTACCACCAGGGGAGGTGTTTGACCATCGAGGTATGTTGATGGTGTTGATATATATGTTTTTTGTCTGAGATAGCATGACATATGTATATGATATAGATGCTAATACTATTTGTTTCTTGTTTGTATGTTCAGATGTGGCACCTCACAGGCGTGAGGTGGAGTTGCGGACAACACCGGCTCATCAAGAGCCAAAGAGACCGCCGCGGGGAGGGCCACGTGTTGGAGAGAGACGTCGGCGTGAGGACACTGCGACGTGATCAACTGATCTTGAGAGAGCAGTGAGGGGATGCCAGTTTGATGACCCTAGTGTTGGGCCATCACATGCTCCCCTGATAGAGGCTAGAGTAGATTTTGAGGACATACGCTGTCGCCTGGAGGTGGTGTTACAGGGTGTGCCTGAGGGCATGTGGTCGTTCATCCAGGATGAGGGAATCCTGGAGCAGTGTGTGGGGATTCCGCCGCCATGGTGGGCCATGGTACAATGGGTAGAAGTAGTTGGTGCTGCGATGACCGTATGACTACCTCCGAGGCAGGAGGTGCCGGTAGGGGGTGGCAACCACCACTTGAGGGAGGGGCAGGCGGTGGTCAGCAACCACCACCTGAGGGAGGGGCAGGCGATGGTTCTCTAGAGGCACCGTGAGTGGTGCTCTATGTATTGATGTATTTTTGTATATAGGCTGGTGAGCCCGTTTTGTACCGAGGTGCTTCACTGGCTTATGGATACTGGCATTTTTGTATGTAAACATTTGGATGGCACTATGGACCTTTCGATATATACATGAGTATAAATTTTTAGATCTATGTGGTGTTTATATGTGTTTTATTAATGTATTGATGATGTCTAATCTATATATGCTATGACAGGTTATTGATATGTTTATGTATGTGTAGAAGTATCTTGATGTGATATATGCCAGTCTAACACAATATTAGCTAGGTTATCTGTAATTTGATTCAATTATCTTGGAATATGTGTAAATTTAATGGAATCAAAATGTCGAGATAACAGTCTAACCTGCAGGTATTTGCAAAAGAGGCAAGGATCGCGTATGTGGTACACATTGTTGAGATGGAGGATGACTAGTTGAGAGTCGAGGAAGACACTAAGGTGACGAATACGATGATGCTAGGCATCAACCAAGAGGCCAATGATGGCAGTGTATTCATCTTGGTTGTTGGTCACTGAACCCAAACATATGTCGCTCGAATGGAGCATTTCATGTGAGGGGGTGTAGAGAGCCCAAGTGGCTGAAGCGAGATTTTGTGTCCAACAGCTGGCGCCGTTGGTGTAACCGATGTGGTAGGCCAGTGGAGGAAGCATCTGTCAATAACACAAATGATAGTTTAGATGTGACGGATGGAAAAAAGATTAAAAACACTATAAAAGAAATAACCTAAAGTAGAATGACTATGTTTAAGAATAAAATTTCTTTAAGTATAACCCATTGATGGGTTCTTTGAGAGAGAGGCCTTCAGGGGAGGCCAGGATGTATGTGCCTTTGGTGAGGCAATGTTGGATAATGTATGGGCCATGCCATAGTGACTCGAATTTTCCATGGACAAAGGTATCATGAGCGATATCGTAAGCCAAGACTAGGTCGCCTTCACGAAATGAATGAAGGTTGACATGTCGATCAAAGGTAGCCTTTGATCATTTTTTAGCCACCTCATTGTTCTGTAATGAAGATCGGCAATCTTCATACAAAGACTCTAAGTTCAGAAAGTGCTGCTCCATTGGAGCAGTGTCGGGTAATATCTCAATTACGGTGCATAGGGTGGGAATTTCGCACTCTATGGGAAGAGTGGCCTCAACCCCATGGACTAGATGAAATGGTGTGAAACCAGTAGTTGTTTTCACAGCCGTACAGTAAACCCATAGCACGGAAAATAACATATGATTCCAATTGGTCTTATGTTTATTAACCGTGTGTTGTAACATGGTCTTGAGGAACTTGTTAACTGCTTCGACCTGTCCGTTAGACTGAGGGTAATATGGTGAGGCAAACTCGTGAGAGAATCCTAACCGAGATGAGAGTTCGACGAAGATTTCATTCTCGAAGTGTTTCCCATGATCGGAAACAAGTTGGAGTGGTACTCCAAAGCGAGATATGACGTGGTTAAAGAAAAAACGCACTGCGGTGTCAGCGGTGCTATTGAAGGTGGGCATAGCTTCAGCCCATTTGGTGAAGTAATCGCCTACGACAACAATGTATTTGTGACCATTGCTGGAGGGGGGATTACAAGTCATGAAGTCGATGCCCCATTTACAAAAAGGGCTAGTAGTGATGACTGGATGAAGAAGAGCAGGTGGTGCTCAGGCTTTGTTGGTGTAAAGCTGACACTGCTCACATTGTTTCACAGCATGAATGTAATCATGAAACAAGGTAGGCCAAAAGTAACCTTCTTGGATAATCTTCTGAGAAGTGGATATTCCCAAAAGATGACCCCCACATGCGCTGCTATGGTATTCATTCAAGACTCTATCGGCCTCGTCAATGGTCAGGCGTTGACAAAGAATGGTGTCAATTCCTCACCAGTACAGGATGTCTCCGATGAGGAGGTAGCGAGGGGCTTGATGGCGAATATGACGTGATCATCACGTGAAAGGTGGTTACCGAAATTTTGAGTTCGAAGGTAGATGAGGAGGTCATCGTACCAAGGATCATCCGAAGTGATGTAAAAGAGATGTTCGTCAGGAAATTCAGTATCGACAGGGGTACTAGTGGTGTCAGAGGGGAGGTCTGTGACAAGTTCGGAAAGAACGAGGGCCTTCTTGCGCTTGGGTGTTGAGAATTCAAGAACGTACTCCTAAAGGATAACGATCCATCAATAAAAAATTTCGTTAATTTGTCGATGACTGAGCAAGTATTGCATAGGGTTGGAATCAGCTACAACCTTGGTTGTGCGAAGAAAAATGTAGTGGCGCAGTTTCTGGACTGTAAGGACAACTGCAGGAGCTAGTTTCTCTTTTTGTTTATACTTCAGGGGTGGCCCTGAGAGTTTTTACTAACGTAATAAATGACATGCTCACGATTGTCATCACCTAGCTGAATGATAACTCCTGCTACTGAAACAGCTGATGCTAATACATAGAAGATATAATCGCGATTATAGTCAGGTGCACTAATTAAAGGGACGTTGGAGAGTGCCATTTTAAGATCATCAAATGACTGTCCGACATGGTCATCCCAGTGAAATGGGATGTTGTGACATAGTAATCAAAGGAAACCGTGGGTGTGAATGGCATAGTCTGGGACAAATCACCGTAGAAATTTAGCCTTGCCCTATAGGCTCTGAAGTTGACATAAATTCTAGGGAGGTGGAATTTCGGTGATAGCTTGGACTTTGAGGGGGTCCACGATAATACCGCTTTGGGAAATGATGAATCTGAGGAGGCACCCCATAGTGACGTAGAACATGCACTTAAGGGGATTCAAGTAGATGTTGTATTGACAGCACCATTGGAAGATGATTCGTAAATCATCGAGATGTTGGGTGCATTTCTTGGATCGAGCTATGAGGTCGTCCAAGTATGCGAGGATGAAATGAGCCAGATCGTGAAAGATGTATGTCATAGCCCATTGGAAAGTTGCGCTGGCATTCTTTAAGCGAAAAGGCATGACACGATATACAAAAGTACCCCAAGGGGTAGTGAATGCGGTTTTATACTGATCGGCTGAGTGAATTTGACTTTGATTATAACCAGAGAAACCATCCATGAAGGATAGATTCTCGTGGCCTACGCAGTCATCGATAATTTGATCGATGAAAGGCTTTGGAAAGTTGTCTTTGGGACATGCGTGATTGAGATCGCGAAAGTTCATGCAGATGTGGATTGTGCCTTGTTTTTTATTAACGGGTACAAGGTTGGAAACCCATGATGTATAGGCGATGGGGTAAATGAACCCGGCAACGCGTAATTTGTCAATTTCGGCTTTGACGGCCACTGCTTTGGATGGGTGTAGCGGTCGTTGTTTTTGACAAACTAGTGTTATGTCAGGCCAGGTGTTGATGCGATGTTTGATGATAGAGGGATCGAGGCTAGGAATTTCCGTGTATGACCAGGCAAAAATATCCCGATATTCCTGGAAGAGGGCTTTATAAGTCGTGATTTCTTGAGGAGTGCAAGCAGCTCCAATGGTGGTTTCCTCGACGATGCCATTTTTGATGGAAATGTCGATTTTAATGGTCAGGGAAATGTTGGCCATGTTGCCTTCTTCAAAAGAATCAGGGGCAGGAATGGGGTTTTTGAACTAGTCGATAGGCCCTGATGGGATAAAATCCTTGGTTTCGACCGCGTAGATGGGGTGTTGGTTAGGAGGCGTGGAGGCTTCCTATGGAAAGAAGAGTGTGCGGTGGTGTAGCGCATCCCATGGGTAGTCCGAGTTGTTTAACTCTTCGAGTATTTCCTCGTCACAGTGGAAGTGACGAGAATACAAGGGGTCATGAAGAGTGATATCAGTGATTGTGGTTGGGTGGCTTTCGCCTGGTGATGAAGAAGCAGGGGGAACAATGTGAGGAGTTAGCGATGGTTCACTTGACATAAACCAAATATTGAATTACTGAGGAGTACCCGTGGTTGTTGGGTGTAAAATTTCCGTAGGGGAATGAGCAAGAGAGTTGGGGGGGTTGCGGGGTGAATCCTCAGATAAGTCATCTAAGAAAAATGGAGGTGTTGGAAGGGCCTCGTGTTCGGGAGAAATAACATGAAGAACCTCTAGTGACGAGGTAAGGTCAACTATTGAATCTGTGGGTCGTTGAAGCAGGGTCAATTGGCGTTGCCTGTACTCAATGATCATAGGACACTAGTATGTAAAATGATCTAATGATTCACATAGAGAGCAAGGGCATCTCATACGTTCATTGACTGAAGTTCTGACATAACGGATGTCAGTGATTGTTGGTAAGAATGACGTAGCTGGACTGGGGTTGCTCTAGAAGCTTTGGCATACTGCAGCTAATGTCTGTCGAAAGTGTGGCAGTGCTAGGCAATGGTGGATATAATGGCCATATTCTGAACATATAGCACAAACAAATTTTGTGTGCAACCTTTTACTACTTGAATGGGGGGTGGTAGTGGTAGTACTAGCGATAGTGGCAAGTGTTGGGGGAGTTTGACTGAGTGGAATCAAATTCCGTAACTCTGGTAGAGATGGGCAGTTGTTGGTTTGGTGTCCATATTTCTCACATAGTGCTCAAGGAGGTTGGATGTGTAGAGGAAGTGGAGTTGTGGGCTCCTTCTTCTTTCTCCTACCCCCAGCTATGGCAGGGGGGTTAGTGAGCGAGGGTGTAGAGGGTATGGTGGGAGTAAGTATGGAAATCGTCATTGGGATTCCTTCCATTTGGGGGAGAAGGGATGGTCGAGGGACCATCTCTGGTGGATGTAAATACCAAAATGGAATTGCTAACACCATATTAGGTAGGGTAAGAGTTGTGGCTACCTGGAAACCTTCAATTCCCAGTGGAGGGTAAAAGAAGGGGATTTGGGTAATGTCTTAGGAGACTGTCTCCTAAACTAGGATATGTCCTTGGGGAGAGGTGAAATCATGGACAAGTGGGGTCGATGAGTTTGCAGGAGGCTCTTGAGGGGGAAGTTTTTCAACTAGTGGGACATTAGATATTATAGAAGCCTTTGTAGGAGGAAGGGTATCCTTTGTGTGAGTTTCGTTAGATGATACAATGCATACTTGATTGGAAGCATGAAGGAGCAGTGGTGCTTCATGGTAAGCTCCTAAAAATGATGGATCTTTGAAAATTCCAGGGCCCATCTCGACGAGTGGGTATGCATCATGACTCGTGTGGATGAGAGGAAGAATGTTATCGATGTTGGCAGATGGGTTAGGCTCGTAATGTGAGACTTGGTCAATGGTAATGATCTTCCCATTCTAGGGGAACATCATTGTCTGAAATATGGAAGAGGCCACTGCCTTCATAGCGTATATGTAGCTACGACCGAACAGGATATTAAAATCGAGTGGGGCGTCGATAACTTCAATGTCGATGAGAATGGTTTTGCCCCCAAATTCTACAGGGACATTTTGGAAGAGCCCTTCAGGAGATGATGGTCATCCATCATAAGCTCGTAAGGTGATGGAAAAGGGTATGAGTTTGGGGGAACCAAGTTTCTGCCATACAGATTTGGACATAATGCATGTAGATGCACCTTCATCAATGATACACCGATGAACTATGATGTTCCATATTTTTATTGGGATTTGGAAAGAAAGAAAGGCGGGAAGGTGAGGTTCTCCACTGTCAAGATCAAAGGTAATGAGTCGAGTATCAGTGGGGTTGACTGCCCCCAAGGCATAAAGTAATGATTTCCGTTGAGTGGGACAAGTCTGGAGGAATTCCAAAATTGACATCGTAGTCGGGGATTGTGCTAAGTCGTCAACCAAACTGTAATTGTGAGCTGCCCTAGCCTGTGGGTTGTGGACATTCCTACACAATGGGATGCGAGGGATGTGAAGAGGTGGCTCGGTGATAGGGTGAGGGATTACCAATGGGGGTCCTGTTGGTGGAGGATTTGTCTCTGGAGGGATGGGAGGAGACTCATTGGGTGCATGATACTAACGATTATGTGTTTACAGAAGGATTTCTTCCTCACTAGTGAGGAAGATTGTGTGATCTGCTGGATTGTTTGGGTTGAGGTACTGTCCCACCTGAGGTGGGGGATGTTGTGTGTCCTATTGGGTGTTTATCACACCTTGGTGTGGAATAGGATTTTGCAGCACAGAAGGGGGGGGTTCTTGCACGTATTGTTGTGGTGCCTGCTGAGGGGCAGGTGATGCTGGAGGATGGGGTAGACTGCCTGAGTCTTTCAACTGTTTGAAATCAGTGATTTGGGGGAAATGATGAGTGTAATGGCCAAACTCACCAAAAAGGGCGCAAGGGAAGTTGGTTTTAATAGTATTGTTATTTCTCCCTTGACGCCTATTATTATTTCCCTCCTGGGGGTTCTGATTCCCTTGGTTATGGTTGCCCCTAGTGGGTTGGTTCTGCTAGGGTTGATTCCCACCTTGATCGGGGTTGTTATTGTTCCTGTTTCGTCCTTTATTTTTGGTATTGTTCGACGGATGGGTCAGATTTTCCGTATTCAGTTGTTCAAGATTTTGATATTGCTGAACGAGAGAGGGTTGAACAAAATTCACCCCAGCATGAGGATGTGGGGGAGCCATGGGTTGTGGGGAGCTAGGAAATGGAAAGTATGGATTCTGTGGGGGTAATGATCCGTAAGGTACATAAGAAGGCATGGTGCTTTCACTAGTACTATAATCTGAGGTAGAGGGGGTAACATAACTCATTTGAATAAGTGGGTGTATGGGGGGTGCCAACGGTGGCCCACTGATGGGTGGAGGCATAACAACAGGGTATGGTTGTTGATAAGGGGTCGGGGGGTAATAAGAAGTGCCCTCGTATGCCGACAGGTATTGAGGTGTTCCATACATCGGTGGTTGTTGGGGTTGTGGATTGTGGTGAGTGGTGTTACCAATCAGTCTATCTGCTGAGTGAGGCATCCCAGGTTTGTCTTGGCCAAATGCCACAGGTTTTGGGAGATCAGGAAGTACAGTGTATAAGTACCCTAATTGTGCATAGATGAGGTCATACTGTTGAGCCTTACTGATGGCTTCCTCTTCAGATTGAGGGAAGGTGGAAGCTACATCCTTACCGAGGAGAGAGACAAGTGATCTAAGAAACCAATCAAGGCATTGTTGCTTGGTGGTTTCTGCTTTGCAAAAACTATGTTGCCTATGCCACTCGTGAATGTGATCAACGATATGTGTGGCTGAGGTTTGTTTGAAATTAGAGAGTAGTTCCAGACCATTGTCGTGGCGGATTGGTAATTGGAAGAAGGTCAAGAATGCTTTGGTCAAGGCCTCGAAAGTCGCATGGGACCCTAATTTTTCCTCTACGTACCATTTGGTCGATGGGCCAGTGATCGTGCATTGAAATAATCGTAGTCTGATGGAATCATCCATAATGCTATTGGAAGAGCACCATAGGTGAAAAGTCATGACATGGTTGGCAAGGTCATCGCCTACCTTTCCTTCAAAATTGGGTATGTATGAAGGTAGTTTGGTGGGCATTGCAGGCCATGTGGGGTCATGCAATATAGGATCATTGATGAGTTTTCTTAGATCTGGTATGTTGAGAGAGGCCAAATATGGCATCTGTAGTGGGGGGGGGGGGAAGATTAGCTTCGACCATGGTGTGAGTGTGTTGTGAACCTGACCCTTGAGGGGGGCTAGGTGGGTTGGTGCTTCCTCCTTGAGAGGAAGTTGGTCCCCCGCTTCTGTGTAAAGGAGAGAGAGTGGACGGTGGACCTTGGGAAGTGGACCCAAGTAATGTGGAACCAAGCAAAGATGATCCTAAAATAGTAGCACTCATAGGAATGTGTGAACATGGTGCTGATGAGTGGGCAAGACTAGACACTCCCCCTAATATAGGAGGGAGGTTTAGCAAGCATTGGGAACGACGAGGATTATGTGGGTCCCCTATGATGTCTGACTAGCTGAGTGAATGTGTGCAAATGGTGGTGAGAGTAATAAAGAAACAAGAGCCTTTCTGTTGCAAATTTTGAACTTTACGCAATATATATATCTAAATCAAAATGTAGTGATAAGTGCATCATACATAAAATGTTTTGAAAGAGAAGCATATATGTGGATAAGTGGGTTTTGTCTGTATGGGGAATCAAAAAGAAAAAAAAATGCTCGTGTCCTAGAATACGTAACGTCCTTCCTCTCAAATAGCACTGGACCTTCCAATAGTACTCAACAGTGGGGTCTGAAGTCATCGGAAGAGAAACTAGTGAAGGATGAAATAATTGGTTATAATGAGGGGTAAAGGGGGCATA